>JABFDZ020000043.1:11137998-11167733 GCA_019775955.2 Pollimyrus isidori
CCCCCCACCCGCCCAGTGTGTTCCTACTGACTCCTGCCCGTCTGCCCCCCTCCCCCCCCCGTCCCACGACCGACTGCAGGTGTACGGTGGTCACAGAGACATGGTCATGTGCATGAGCATCCACAAGAGCATGGTGAGCAGGAACGGCAGCCTTCGGGCCCGGCGGCTTCCAGCGGGCGCTTAATGCCAGCAAATGTTCCAGATGGCCAGCCGGCACTAACGCGCAGTCGCTCTCTCTCCATGTCCGCGGCCCAGATTTACACCGGCTGCTACGACGGGAGTGTACAGGCTGTCAGGCTGAACCTGATGCAGAACTACCGCTGCTGGGTAAGTACACCCGCTTGGGCCGGTCGTCCCAGACCTGGCTGTCTGTAGACATGTAAAGCTGCATAGTCGGTTAGCGATTAGCATGGCGATAGTCATTTTTAGGTCAAGTAAAGTTTTATCGTCAACCCTGTCAGACAAACAGTGAAACTAGTAAGGATCCCCCTGGACACGTAGTGCAAAGTTCATGATAGGATAGTGCCAAAGGCGGAGTGACGGAATAATTTACACGTACAAGAAAATCCAGCACGGGCAGCAAAACTGCTTCCTTCCTGTAGAATGCCAATTCCTGAGTCAGGGCCGAACTGGGCGCATTACAAAAGTCCCCTCCCTCCTACAGTGGCATGGCTGCTCGCTGATCTTCGGCGTGATGGCCCACCTGCAGCAGCACATCCTCACGGACCACGCCAACCCCACCCTCCGTACCCTCAAGTGCCGCTGGCGGAGCTGCGAGGCCTTCTTCACCTCGCGGAACGGCTCGAACCGGGTACGCAGCCCTCGCTCTCCTCGCCAGACGGCCGGGGATGGCGAGCAGCCGGCCGACCAATTGCCAGTGGCATGGCAACCTGTCCAAAAATAGACGTCAGACCAAAAGTGCAAGAATTAGGCTTGAGTACCGAAACTCGGTGCCAGTGTGGTCACGATCGGTATGTACCGGACAGTATTGCAACGCAGATTGCAAATTAAACAGATTTAAACGCCTGAGCTGTCGATTTGTTGTTATAATAATCGATACTTTATTGATCCCCCATGAGGAAATTGTCTATATGCCTCCCTCAACTTGCACTTTTAGAGTAAGCTTATTTACCCTGTAGTGCTCAAGATAAGAGAGAGATAAGATAATCCTTTATTAGTCCCACAAGTGGGAAATTGTCTTTGTCACGGCAGAAAGTGGACAGTACAAAGGAGGGCAGCAAAATAAAAAAAATAAATAAATAAAAACAGCATACAAGCTGAATATAATAAATAAAAACAGAATAAAAAGACTATACCAAAAATTAGAAAATAATTGAATAAAGACTGTCAGCCTGAAATAAATATAAATATGGATGGTAAGTAATATGGAGGAAGAGCAATGCAACCCAGCGTACTAGGAAAATATGAATAAATATGAAGATATATATTTACTGTATATATGTACAGATAATTGTAATAAATATATATACACACAGATATAAAAAAGAAGAAATGGGTGAGCATATAAACAGGAAATTGCACTTGAGAATATTGCACATACGAAGCTGATGATTCAACTTGTGAGTATTAATCAGTGTGTCTGTTGTCAGCTGCTCAGGCAACGGAAGCATCGCTGCACCTCACGTGCAGTCGCAACTTAACATTACACCTGCTCTGATGTCAGTAGCTACCATAAACACGATTTAAAAGCCTAAATCTAAATTGTCTAAGTGTGGCTGTATTTCAATCGAAAGGATTCTGACACCAGGACATACAGCTAATATTTAAAGACGGTTGTGTGTAAAGAGGGGAACACGTCAAATTTATTTATATTCATATTTAAGGTGTGTCAGGTTAATATGCAAAGTTTGAAATTTGCCTTACCAATACAAAGCCATTCTTTAATGTTTATCTTGTTTTTTTGCCTTATTTTTTGGTCATTGCCAGTTCAGGCACCATTTAGACACACAATTTAAAAAATATTGCCAGCATCAGTATTCGGAAAATCCAATCTGCACAATTCTAGTAAGAATACGTTACTATCTAGAGGCTGTAATCAGGGATGCACATCACTGGAATGGAAGGATACTTTTGCCATATTAAGCAATATGTGCAGCAGTTAGTTGTGCGTTTGTTTACGCAGTTGTGATGTATCGCGCACCCACTTGTATGGGGAATGTATCCTTCAGCACCAGTTGTGTCTCTGGATATGCTAGTACCTCGTGTTGGTGGTGGCTTAATGGTTAGGGAAGCGCACTTGTAATTGAAAGATCGCGGGTTCGTATCCCCGACCAGCAAGGCACCACTCAGGTACCCTGAGCGAAGCACTGCTCCCCGGGTGCCGGATTAGCCGCCCCCTGCTAGGACACATTTCGTTGTGGTTTGTCAACAGTGGTCACTAATTCTTAAAGCGGGGTCCCCCAAAGAGTGCAGACCCCCATAGCTGTGTCCTTACTAAGGACTTGGGTGGGGGGCTTCTTTAATATTTTTCATTTTGGGGAGGGGGTCCCTGTACCTTAAATACTTTTCTTGTTTTGTTTTTTTTGTGAATTGATTGATTTATACCATCATATGCCCTCCAGGTTAAAATGCCCTGGTTTCCAGGATATTCGGCACACTGCCCCCTTTTCCCTGTGTGTTCGGTGTGTGAGGCTGATCCTGCCCCCTCCTGTCCCTGCAGGACATCCCCCTGCACATACAGAAACACGCTGAGGAGGACAGCAGCCCGGAGCCCTAGGGAATTGGCCTCCGCTGAAGTGAAGCGATGTCGGGGTCAGACCACACCCCCCAGGTCCTTACCCACCTTGTCACCTGGGATGGTGACTTTGTTTGTGAAGCCTTCTGCCTTTTGCTTAGCTGCCATAACTTTAGACTGACCCACCTCCCGAAGATGTCAACAGGATGCTTAACAAACTGGGGGGGGGTGTAACCTTGGAGGAGGTTGCGGCCCCCTGCTTTATGGAGTTTCTGTGGGCTCTAGTCACTCAGGGCCACCAAGCAAAGCATCTGTTGGTCCACTGGGCTAAACATGGGGCCTCCCCTGTTTGCTCATCTCGGACGCAAATCCCCATGTCGAGGGAAATGGGCTGATTCTGAGAAGGGGATGGATGCCTTTGAACACGGATATTCTTTTTTTCTCCTTCCCCTGGAAGGCTTTAAAGCAGCTACAGCAACAACAAAAAGCAGTCACGTGACCATTCTGCTTGGAGAAGTTGTTACATCAGCGTAACAATGAAACAGCCTTATGCAGTACAGTATTTAAGGATCTCATAGTAATAGATAAAGGTGAGTGTGTTGTGCAAAAGATGGTGGAATGTTCCAGAGTCGCATATCCCTGCACTGATCAGTCCTGTTTTTAGCTACTACTTCTGGGCTGAAATTATTTTCCACACGTACTTTTATGCGTATTTGATTTGTATTTAAATTTTACCAGAGTAAGCCAATGCGAGACGTGTTTTCTCATCCTTTTAAATCCCGATTATGCTCCGGCTGAAAGGCTCTCTCTTGCAGACCTTTCTCTCCGTAGGTTGTATGAGTGTGTACACACTTGTGACTGATTTTGTTTTGCCGGGACAGAGTGAGATGCTTTTAAGTGGATGTTTGAGAGCAGTGTGGCATCATGGGCAACTAAGAATACAGCAGTGGCAAGGATGCATTGAAACTTTAAACTGGGGCTTGGCTCAGAGTGCTGGGTGTTCGCATACACATGTGCGCTGCACTCCAGCTGCCCCCCTCCCGTTCTGCTGCCTCCATCCAACAAGTTACCTTCGTATGAATGTTATAAAACAGTCCTTCTGAACCAGGTGGTGTCTCTGTAGGGACTCCATTGTTGTGGTTACCGCTGATTGTGTTTTTGTCCGCGGCAGAGAGGTGGCCCCTTCCCCCTGCTTTTTGGGCACACCTGCACCTTCTGTGGAGCCCATTGTTCTTGTCTTTAAGCATTTATAAAGAGTATAATAAAGAGACAAAATAAATTTTTGAATTGTTTATTTTTAAATTGACATTCGCTGTTTGGTTGTATTTTTGCGTGTGCGCACCTTTTCAGTCGAACGAATCGACATGGCTTGGTGTTTATTGCAGAAGTTTGCGAGAGAACCTGAGATTGCTATTGTTCAAATTAAGAGGCTTTCAAAAAAATAAAAAGTGAAATGGCATCCTTTAAAAGACTAACATTGCTGTTCAAACGAGACAATTCCAAAGTGTCAGTAAATGTCTCATTGTGGTACTCTAATTAGGAATTGATGTACTAAATATGGCACACCCTAGTTTGATAGGATTTGAAGAAATTCAAACGAGTGTTTCTTTAAAATCCATCTTCAGTATCACTCTACAAAAACATTCACACCATACGTGTATATATATAGAACTTTGGTTAATCCCTTCCTCCCAATAGCCTAATCTGATTGCCTGCCGTGTGACCCGCCTCCTCTATATCTACCCAATGAGGTGACACCAACACTTTCCGAACTATTTTTTTGGATTGTGCCTAAGAATTCCATTGGTGCACATTAGTTGAGATGAAAGACAAGTTCGACTTCTGAGAAATGAGTCTCTCTCTTTGAGTGATGGTGAAACGAGGAAGGGATCCGTGCTGCAAGTTAAAACGCTGGCTGCGTCTGGGCAAGGAGTGCCTAGTATTTTGAAAGAGAACTGCCTTTGTCCATGAGGTATATTGAGAGTGTGTGGGTAAGAAGTTGGCGGTTGGTGTTGGGTAGAGCAGAATTCCATGGGGTGATGACTGAGGTAATTTCTGGTGTGGTCGGGCCTTCATATTTCAGTGTAGAGGAAGGCCCCGCTTGGCGTCGCGGATTCCTCTCTAGGCGTACATGGTTAGCTGGAGCCACTACACATGGAGAGACACACATACAGACATGTCAGGTTAGAGCAGCGTTTCCCAAACAGGTCCACAGGGACCCCCAGCCGACTAGCCGTCTGACAGCCCCCCAGGAGCTGGGAGGGAGCAAAAACGGCGACTGTCTTGATCCTTGGGGACCCCAAGATAATCTACTGCTTATGCTTATTCACTCCCATTACTGTACATATATAAATCAGTTACAGGTGAGTGGTTTTACCTCCAGGACATTGAGCTTGATCAGACCATCTCCATCTTTGTCAAAAGCATGGAAGGCCCCTGCAAAGGAAACACCATGCGTCAGCCTCCAGGCAAAAAAAACCTATTCAAACCTGAGAGCTGTCTCCCCCAAACATGCTGAATTCACTGGAGTTCATAACATATACATTCGTGTGCTGCTGTTCTCCCACACATCCTGCATTATAAGATGATAACTTACTGAACATGCCCTCGAGCCGCACCAGGCAGCAGATGAAGCTGTCAAAGTCAATCTTCATGTTGTCGTTGGCGTAGCGCATGGTGATGACGTCATATAGTTGATTGCTGAGATGGAAGCCTATGTAGGACATAAGACACAAAATATGTGAATGATAGTTCATTAGATTGCTAGCGATGATTTAAATGGACAACACCAGACAAATGGATTGTGAACTGAGTCTCTAACCTGCATCATTGACAGCGTTCCTCATGTCATAGCTGTTTATAGTGCCAGACTTGTCAAAGTCGTGCCGCTTGAAGATCCCCTGCATGTAGACCACATCATAGATGACCGCGGATACTAGTGTCCTTGACTGAACTGATAATTTGTACCTAGAGATCAATTAGCATATCAAGTTTAGCTAAGGGTGCCTAAATGCTACTATATACCCTACCAGTCACAAGTTTTTGCACATCACAGGATTTTTTTTTTTTAACCACTGTTCCATTCATTTCATAAACTGCAGATTTTTTATTCTTGTTAAACAGTGGAAAGTTCAGTGAACAACTATAAATGAAAATATAAGTCAAATGCAACAACATGGAAAGAGTATAAAACAGTGCATGTCTGACATCCTGTTAAATAGTGTGGTGATGGTATAGTCACTTTTTAGTATGTCTTTTAACCTTTAATGCACTAGTTAACTGTTTTATCCCATGAAACAGCACTATTGAATGTTCCTCGTTGAAAAAAATACCTCAAATTTTCTCTGCTTTTGTAATTGCCAGAGAATCAGAAGTATTGACATCTTGCTAATAAAGGTATGCAAATGGTGAACATACTGTAAATATACCTGTTAGCAAAGAACTTAGCATATTTTAGTAAATTAAATTAAGTGAGCAACACGCAAATGTCGAAAATCTCAGTCTGTGCAAAAACTTTAGCGTATGTATACATGAACAAGTCTCTGCAATGTTAATCACTTCACCCACCTGCCACTGTTTGATCTTGTTCCACAGGTGTTTGAACTCCTCAAAGTTTAGTTTGCCTGACCCATCTGTCTGTGCTAGTTAAAGAGGGTACTTGTCTCCCAAATGACTTCAAATGTTTATTTTATAAATGATCATGATGACATGGTGATTTTACTAACATTTAATAAGCTGCTTTGTCTTAGTCATTAGAAAGATTGAGCATATCCAGGGAGATAATTACTAACTTTGTTGTTTATGTGTAATACACTGTAGGTAAGAAACAATTTACTGAGTACAGTATCCTATTCACGGTGTGTATGAGTATAGCAATGCTATTATGGGCAGGATACATCCATGAGGGCAATCATACTCCTGCAACTCTCCAGGCAGAAGCCCATGGTCTTCAGCTCCTTGTCTGTTGGGGATGGAGGAGAACAGGGAGAGGGGGGTGACATGGATAACAGGGGTTGTAGAAAGGGATGGGACCATGGGCTCTCCTGAAGAAGCGAGACCAAAGGTAAGAAGCACACTCACGTTTGCCAATAGCTTTGTTCAGGACATTCTTGAGCTCATTGGACGTGATCTCCATGTCCTGCAGCGAGGGACAACTCTGGGTTAGCTAGAGGGTGAGCTGCAGGGTGTAAGTGACATCTTGCTCATGCATACCTTCAGAAAACTGACCGCAGAAACATTGTGCTTATACGGCATCCATTTATGCAGTTCGTATGAACAGAACTGCCAGTTTCTCGGGTGACTTGGTAGTACACAATCCCACAAGTGCTCCTTCCCAGTACTCACATCCCCGGCGATCTGCTGGAAGATGCTGTGGAACTGCTTGTCCTCCTCGCACTCTGTGATGGCTGGCGCTGGCTATGAGATGGAGGGAGAGAGACCAGTCAGAATGTTGTCCGGTATGAGAGCTGCCCTCGTCGGCTGGGCCTTAATGCATTCCAGTTTGCTGAGATGTTAAAGCAGAACCTGCATACACCTGTCATGCACATCATAAACCCAGGTTAGCAGAAGGGGACCTTTTTGTACTTGGCTAAATCTGCATTATCAATATAAAGATGAAGCTGTTGAAGAAAGCCTCTAGCAGTGTAAGAAATATTAAAATAGTGTTAAACCTGGGGTGGCATTATTATCCCCAGTGATCCTGAGATCAGAGAAGCAGGATTAACTGGAGATCAGTGCGGCACCCAACACACTTGCCACCAGAGTTTGAAGAGCAAATGATTGTAAATGCTCCATCAGTAATCTAATTCAGTGTTTCCCAATCCGGTCCTCCGGGACCCAGACACAGTTTTTACCAGGTGCTGGGAGGGAGCAAAAACGTGGAATAGCTAAGGGTCCCTGAGGACTGGATTGGGAAACACAGATCTAATATAATAAGGCACTGACTGTATGGGAATACAGGACAGTTGGAGACTGGGAGGGAAATCCCACTGCAGGCTTGTTGACCTCCATTGTACTGAAAGCAGGACTCTCTGAATTACTCAGTTGGCACTTATTCATGGAATAAGTCATCAGTCATCAGCCATTTCATGATGGTTCCACACCGGATCTCCTCAAGGACCTTCAAATCCATGCAATGGCAGCAACAACTGCTGTCTTGTCCAAACAAGTGTTAATTCAAAACCAACAAGACAAGAAGAAGACACATCAAATCCTTCACCGCAAGCCATGCATCCAGTGCTTGAAGGTGATACTGGAGCTGGGGTGGGGATAGTGGAGATGAAGGTGATACCATAGTGATCCAGATCGCTGACATAAAAACCCTCTCTACATGGCAGACCAGCACCAAAAGTTGGCTCAAAACCATAATTGTGCCTCTTCTCTTTACTTGTAGGTAGCTGGATTTCCATAAAAACTCCAGGGGCTTCTTCTAACCTTGGGTTTGACCTTTAAAAGCTGTCACACTGAGTGTGGATTGGTGGGGTCCTGTGACTGCAGGGAGTTTGACCCCTAAGCTGGGACTCTTTCCCCACACCCTGCCTTCCATGCTTCACCTTCCCCACCCCCTCCCTCAAAGAGAGGACAGCAACCTTTTTCACTTCCTCCTCTTTTTTCTTACTCTCCCCGTCATACTCCTCCTGCTCGATCTCCTTGTTGGCATTCGCTATGTCTGACACGAAAACGATGGGCTGTACCAGATTGGGTCACAGTGGGAGCGGACAGGCACAGGGTCGTTCAAAGGGAGTGAAGACAGAGAGGAATTTGGGGTGAACCAACAGTCAACTAGATGGCCTGCACATTAGAACTCAGCTAGATTCACTATATAGTTAAACATAGAATGCATGCATTATCCAGACACCTGGGGAATATCAAATAATATTTTTTGCTTCATTTATTCTAGCATGTATTATTTTTCCGTTCTTTTTTTGCCAACCGTGTTAAGCGCCACTTGGTCCTATACCCAGTGTCACAAGCTGGCGTTGGTCCTAATGTTATTACGGCTTTCATTTGTTGTACAGTAAAATCGATGGGATGAGAAGTATATCCCAGCATGCCTGAGGCTGTTACCTTCCGTTTCTTCTTTTTCTTCTCTGGCTGAGGACGCCAAGGAAAATAAAACAGAATTCACCAAGGGAGAGGGGACAGGGTGGTTAATAAACTACCAATGACAGAGAATTTCATTGACTTTTGAAAAAGCCTGTTTTTTATTGTCTGAAGGTTGCTGACGAGTGAGAGTTTGTCGACGGCGGTGCTGTAAAGGGGGGGTTAGGGTGATTCGAAGGGCCCCTGACTGACATAATGTTCAAACATTATTGGATTGATCTGGATTGAAGGCCCAAAATCTGTAGCAGCACCCGAGCATTTTGAATGAGGTGAACTGGTGAGTTCAGAGACAGGGGAGGATGTGGGCAGGCTGTTGGAAGAAGGGAGGTACTCACCTCCGGCTTGTTGGCCTCGATCTGGTGCTCTATCTCCCTAAATAGAAACCAAGAAAGCGGTGGTTACCATGGCAGCACTGAAATAGTGAGTTACGCTAGGAGTGGGCCCAACAAATTAAGCCCCAAACCCGAAAAAACATCACTTCCCTCTTCCCCACGTTTTTCTATAAATACACTGGCACATGGCCTTGGATTTGTGAGGATCTCTGTGAGGTTTGAGACCTGTTGAGTCCGCATAAATGATAATGATGTATGGAATTGCCATTATTATAAGTTTAGAAGTTCAGTTTTATGAAAATAGGAGCATTTTTTTGCCATCATAGCATCTTAGAGGGGCTTTAATATAATGTCTTTGTGCTATTTATTTTCTTATATTCTTGCTTATTGTTTTTTTACTGTTGAATAGTACCTTTCTGTGAAAATGAACATGGAATATTAACATGGTTCTGGATGTTGACCCCTCTCTTCTCGTGCAGTACATCCATGTATACTCTTGTGTGTAATCTTGTGCGCTAAGTGTTGTGTAAAATCTGAGTGTTGAAACTGTTACACATGTACACTTTGACTGAGAGGCTTGTGTTAACGTGACCTTCTTGTGTTATTTTTGGTCAGGATTTCATTCTTCTTCCTCCTCATTGTGCTCTATGCCCTCTAAACAGAACAAAAGGGGAAGCAGCCAATCGCACGCACAGATACTCTTGTGAAATGTTCTACAGAGCATTTCACATTGTTCTTCCTCTTATGGGCTTCATAACACAAGGATTAGCACCATGCAGATACTGAAGGGACCTTACACAGCCCTGGTTCCGACTAGCAGAAACTGAACCCTGTTCCTAGATGTGAGTTTTACAATGACCTGAGGTACTTTTACTTGCACAAAAATGTTCTGAGGGCAGGAGATAAAATAATAGAGATAATTAATCAGATGGTAGAGGAGGTGGGTCCAAGACATCAGATTCTGATCATCTTTAAAATGATCACCATCATAGAGGTAACATGAGCCAAACTCTCACCCTCTGCTTTGTGGTCTGGGGAGTTTGAAGCTGAAATTGCTTCAAAGGGACATGACTGCAAATTCAACAGATGTTACAGGTGATTTTCTTTTGTTGTTTTCCAACCCTCTTCTTTTTAAATCCTCTAAGGCATTATATAAACATGCTTACTCATAAAGATGTATAAGCCTTGTGATTACAGGGCAAGGAGCAACCAGGAAGATTATGTGTAATTCGGACTCTCCTAAATGAACACACACTAGAAATGTACATCCATATGTTGCGTCTCACAAATGCATTATGAGATGCCAGGTGTATAACCCCTATTCACTTGCTCTTCACAAGGAACATGAAAACTCATAAGATCTTTACACCCGATCATCAGATATCACACATCTATTGTGAAACTGCCAAAACTGGACATTGGCACAAAAAAGCACCCCCCATTATACAAGGATCAAGGATGTAATAGCACTTTTCCCACTGTTGCCAAGAACTGAGCCATACTGCACACTGATGGTTTTCCATTGTATATTATGTGAGCCCCAACCACGCTGACATGGTCCTGCTTACTAGCAGAGCCGGAAGCATGACCAAACTGAGCTGTATGCATCGCCACCATATGATTGATTAAAATGCTCAGAGATACCACTGATTTGCATTGATTTGCATAGATTATCTGAAGGCATCTTCTATATTATTCGTTAATGGTAGTGTTGTGCATCACAATGTATCGATGCATTCCCAGTAACTCGGAACTTGAACATTTCTAGCTGCCTAACTAAAAAAGTGCTATCGATCAACTGAACGGAATAGATTCTTAATGCAAATTTATGCAAGAAAGTGTTAATTACGTTAGCGTTCGATACTTTCATAACATGGCGATTCTCACAGACTTGCCAGCAGAGTTTAGCATATAGCAAATCATTATGTACACAGTGTGAACAGTAAATATGGGTTTCTTCAGTTTTCCATCACTGTCGCTCTCCAAACCCAGCAACACCTTCACTGAGCCGGCTCCTCTGCAGTGGAAAACCAAAGCTAGCTGGAACTGTACTGTAACTAGGCACTCTTTGTGGCATTGCTCGAGTACAGCCTAGTTCCTGTATGCCAGTGGCATCATTACTGAACAGGCACCCTTGCATTGTTTCAATACCTGATTGGGAAATCAAATAAGTGTATCTGTCATGAAGCTCTCTTAGTTGCACTGGGCAGTGAAATGCCTTACAGGCATTATCTGTATACCTGGCTATTCTGTATTACTTGCAAATTATACAGAATTTGCATTGGGATCTGTAAAAACTAGCCTTCCGTTGGTTAATATCTTTGGGTTTTGGTTGCCAAAGACAGTAAATCATCAATAATATTTATCTGATCTTTTTAAGGGGGGATATCACTGACATAATTAATCCCCCCCCACTGCCTCCATGCCACCTCTGCACAGCCCCCCGAACTTGCTCTGCCTACTTACTCTGACAAGTTGTTCTTCTCTGAGAAGACCCTGAGGATGAACTCTCCCTCCTGGTGGGGCTCGTAAGTGGAGGGGACGATGATGTACTCTCCCGGGGGGAGGCGGAAGCGCTCCGTCACCTCCCGCAGGTTGATGTAGGATTTGCAGCGCGCCTTGGAGGCATTGTAGAGGAAGAAGTCCTTTGGCATGTGCTGCGTGTTGCCCTGCATCTAATGCAGAGTGAAAGTCTAGCTAAAGTGTTGGTCCAGCCGACCATCTATTGTGACTGTCAGGAAAGATGAAAACTAATACAAAGGCTCAACATCTCAACATGGAAAGTCAAAGCATAATGACACCTTTATGTACGTTTACTTAACCGGAAGCTATTTCCATATGTAAAAGTTCAGACCAATGAATGTTTTAAAGTGTTTAGGTATTATAGGAAGGAAACATCACATGCTGACAATATGCAGATTGACCAAAGAAGGCAGCTGAAAGAAAAGCAGTAATGTAGAAGCAGATATAAATGCTTCACACTGCAGAGAACTGGGCACTTGTTTGACTCAGCCTTTGAAGGAGGGTCACACCACCATACCTCTTGAGGGACCTGCAGGATACAAACAAGAAGAGAAAGCAGGCCATTATCGAACATGGACTTGCTACAGTGCTGCATTACTATTGGTCGATGTATTCAGATCAGAAATCGGTGTTTTCATCCTCCAAGAAACTCCATGGTCAACACATGTGGAGGAAACGCATGTTCTGTGTGAACTGAGAAGTCTACAACCGCGTTTGTTAAACACCTCATAGATGGAAAAGCCAATGGTGAAGAGGTTGGCCCCCATCTTGCGCTCCTTCCTGCGGTTCTTCTGCATCAGAGCCACCACAACTGTGCAGGCCACCTCGTTGTCGTCGGGGTCGTCGTCCTCCTCCAGCAGGCGCAGTCGGTACTGGGGGTTTGTCCAGAATGTGTCTGCAGGTGGTGGCACAGGGTTTTTTTTATTCTATTCATGTCGTGCTGCTCTGTGGACATCATGGTCAATCACTTTTAGAATATATTGTTTCTGTATCAATTTATTATTTGAATCACTTGAATCATTGGCTTTATTGACTTCCTTTGATAAGAAGTTTAGGAAACCAAATGCACTATTGTTAACTGTTAAAATATTTAAATGTTTGATTAGGAAATTTTTTGTTTTACATTTTTTGGGATTTTTTTAGGATTAAAAAACGGGCTGGGCCGAGTTATAACCTCCCCAATAATCAAGACCAGCCAATACACTCCCCGCAATATGGGAGACTTCAGCCCCCTGCAATGTTCAGTCCAAAGTTACACCCTTGGTTGAAACTGATATTGTTCTAGTGCATGATTCTATGAATCACAAATTTAATCCAGGGTGAAGGGGTTTGAGGTATGGCAGTGGTATCAATCTTAGTATCAGTCTTGGTATCAGTGATCTATTTCCCCTTGGTTTGGATTTGCGGGCTGCCCACCTGGGTAATTTCGACATCCCCCAGCAGAGCAGCCGCGCACCCAGCGGCCCTCGTTCACTGACACTGTCCACTTGTGAATCTTGTCGTCCTGAAGCGCATCGGGAGTGAGGTTGCAGATTTCAATCTTAGTGAAGTTCCTCTTGAAGTCGTCAAAGGACATCCTGGGTAGAAAAGAGGCAGAAAATGTGGGAAAAGACTCTCGACAGATATATGATTCTAAGAAAACAAATAACTTCCGGCGTGGCTATTAAATTTTTATCAATGGTACCCATCTGTTTCTCTTTATACTAGGAGTGTTTGCAGGTCAGACACAGATATGCTGCCAGCTGGCTCTTACCAGAACTCTCCATCTTCAGCATTTTGCTGCTGAAGCTTCTCTTTCTCTGCCTTGGCGATAGATGCCCACTCCTTTGAGCTACATGGGGGTGGAGAGGGATTCTAACGTAATGCTACTTGAATTCGCGCTTTGACTAGCAACACATTGCCATTTTGCCATTGTTGATGATTGCTCAAAAGTAAGCATATTTGTACATTGAGAGTTACATGCAAACCAAAATTGTTTTCAAGAAGCATTTTCCTTGCTTGTGTACTTAATTTCTTACAAAATCCTGTGTACTATTTTGCTAGACCAACTCAGCATATTTCACTCTATTTAATTGCAGACTTTCTTGGCTGACTTATAGACAAGGCTGTTAAGTGAGCGGTTTGTTAATTATACAGTGTTTTGAGCTGGTATTATTTCGGCCATTGGAGGTGTCACGCAGGACCCCACGTTGTTTTTTTTTTCTCTTCTTCTCTTACCTTTAGGCTTGATGCAAAGTTAAACACAGTAGTTCTACAAAGTGTTGTTGGGTTTATGGTTAGAGTATTGTTGGGTTAGTTGGGCGTACATGCTGATAAACCACAATTGCAAAATCCCCCAATGAGTATCCGGACTGTTTTATGGGTAGTGTGTTAATGCACTACTATTCAACTATAGAATAACCTGTCAGAGGTAGGTAAACAAACCCAGTGTTCTGATCGGACACCCTGTACAAGGACACCCTGTTACCACCGGGAGAGAATTGGCGTCCCCCTTTTTTAAAAAACGACACTCTTTTTACAGTCCCCATAAGTGTGACGTCTGCAGGATGGAGCCACTCACTTGTCACTCCATGGCCCGTTCCACTCCACCTGACCCCACGGGTTCCGGACACGCACCAGGCGTATCCTGGGCTGCTTCTGCAGTGACTTCGTACACTGTGTGGAACATACTGGACCTTATAGCATGGCACCTTTCTCCCCAATGCCAATACGGCAACGCATCAGTGTGTTGGCACTTTAATCAACCCATTAACCTCTATTTCATTTTTTTAACAAGAGATAGTCATTCATATTACTGAACAGCTTTCCAAAAAAACGGATGAAAAAAAATGCATTTCTTTATGGGTAAAGTCGCTGATGAGTTACAGTCACCTACCCTACCCTTCCTGAACTGTGTAATCTGAGTCCATGTCACTGACATATCCTTACCTCCTCCACTCCTGTCACAGAGTAGGCGTGGCCTTTGACGAGCCCAGTGGCGGTCCGGGTCTCTAACCGGACCGGAACTAAAGCCTGTAAGACCAAGAAACGAAAAGCAACATGAGTTCATTGACAGTGGTTATATGTAGCTGATGCCTCCGGGTGATGATCACAGACATCCAACATGCAACAATGGTCTCCTAAAGCCTGCTGAGTAGGGCTATAGTTCTGTTGAACTTTTGAGGAGATAGCAGGTGAACAGCTTCAGGTTGCTTAACTATCATTTGTGCCTGTAAAATATGTCGAGCAACATAAAAACTTGATATCAGCCAGTACCTGTCCCATTATAACGCAGAACGGGCTAGTAAATTAGACTGAATGGCACAGAACCAAGGGGCAAGCAATACTAACCTTGGGTGACCATGGGAAAGATTAGTTACTCAACTCAGTGCACATGCTCCCCAACCACAAATCCGAAAACATTAATTTCAGTTGTTGCCCTCAGGCTCACTTATGCCTCCTCTGTGAGAAGCTGAGGTACAAGACGCCATCCAGGTGAGTAGCAGCGGAACAGCCAAGGTGATGCAAGCTCCCTCAAAAGGCCTCAGCCAATCGGATCGATACCAACCCCACCCGAGGTGTCCCCCAGCTTGCTCTTTTCTGCATCTGTGATCATCTTATCGATAATAGGGCCCAGCACATCTGGGGGGGGGGAGTATCCCAAGGTATCCTTCACATCAGCAGGATAGAGACACGTCAGATGACAGAGACTCACAGTTAGAGTCAGGATGTAGGATCAGTAGATACAGCTTTAAAAAAATACAAGAAATAAACAAAAACCCAAGACTCAAAGACAAAAATGAAAAACAAGACTTTGACTACAGCAAGAACTGTTATTTGTGATCTGAAAATAAGACCCTTTTTCAAACGTAGCAAAATGAAAACTATTAAAAATGTTGAGGAATTGAATTTGACAGACAACTAATTAAATTACAGATTGATATGGGTACTGCAGTTTGCAGGAACTGTGATTATTATTAATTGTTCTATTTATTTATTTTTATTTTCTCCAAAAAATATTTTCTCCAAAAACCCGTAATTTCTTCTATATATTATTTAATAGGATCAAACAATTTAAAAAGCAGAAGAAGCATGTTGGTTGATGATCTGTATGTCATTTTGTTTTGTTTTGCTGTAATTGCAATAAGGCAACAAATCTTTGTTATATGACATATCGCAGGAATGTCTAAGAATGTATCTTTTATCACTACAAAAATTCAAAAAAACAAATTGTGGAAAAAAATGAAAACTATTAGCATTAAGCTGGGAAATATTAAAATCCTTTTACCGTCACCCACCACAGAAGTTACGTTTCTGTAGTTTTACCATAAGCCCGTGGAGGCCCGTGTGTCCATTGGCAAACACTCACGTCGATGGAGCATCCCATGAGAGACCCCCTCTCCAAGGCTTTCTTCATGATCATATACAGCTCCTTGGGTGCATCCTTTATGTCGTAAAACTCGGTCACCCCGCCGGTGAAGTCCTCCATGGCTTCGGTGGTGTTTCCACCCTTGAGGGCCTCATAGGAGCCATGCAGCCTGGCCAAGGGGTGAAGCAGTGATGAGTGCAGACTATGCAGTGAACTCAATTTCACATCCAAGTGCTAGTACATCCATCTGTCTTTCGAACACAGGGGTATAACTTTGGGCTGAGGATTGGGGGGTGTTGAGATCCCTACCCATTTAAGGGGGTTCAGGGGGTTGTATTGACTGGTTTTCGGTTACTGGGAGGATTACAACCCCCCCGTAATTTACACCAGTGCATGAACAGGATCCTAAGGGGACCTGGAGCCTTTTGCAAGCAGCATAGGGAACCTGGCCAGTCCATTGCTTTGGTGACATGACATTGGAAATTTAGCCCGACTGAGTGTCTTTGGACTGCGGGAGGAAGATGGAGTACTACAGAGACTGAGCTGAGGTAGGATTCAAACCCCAGCGCTGCCCACTGAGCCACTGAGGAGTCCTCTGCTTGTGCATTGGCTTGTACATTGACATATATAATTGTGTGACCGTGACCCCCCTGCCACCCCCCCAGGGAAGCAGCATGAAAATGAGGAGTGATTATACACTCCTTGGCCAAAAAAATGTCCCCATTTGAATTTTTCGTTGGGCGGCCTTTATTTTCATCCATATTTGCATTCACTTTTCACAGAGATCCTGTGTTGAACCACTCCATACAGCCTCCTTCAGCACATCCAAAAGACCTTCAATGAGGTTAAGGTCACAACTCTGTGGTGACCAAGTCATGTGTGAAAATGATTCCTCATGCTCCCTGAACCACTCTTTGACAATGCTACCTAATGAATCTTGGCATTCTTGTCCTGGAATATGCCCATGCCAACAGGGAAGAGAAAAACCCATTGTTGATGGATGGAAGTGTAACCTGGCCATTCAGTAGACTCAGGTATTCAGCTGACTTCACTTTATTGCTGGATAATGTTGCTGAGCTGTAATAATGATCCAGTCACTGGCTCTTGAGTATTTGCTGATATAAATTCAAATGGCGACTTTATCTTTTGGCTAAGCAGGGTATTTGTTATTGTGACATTGGCTCAGTTCTATGACTTTCAACTCTGCAAGTGATTTTCACTTGCATTATTTTGTTATGTTGTGTATTGTTAACATGTTCTTTATCTTATGTTATGTAACATGTTATTATTCAAACAGAGCTATATTCAAAAAAGTAGAAAGTATGTGCTCTATATGTCTTTTCACATAAAGTTAATATGAAATATCAAACAAAATCAATATGTGTTATGTTAGTATCAGTATGTGTTATGTACTTAATGTTTTCCAATATTTTCATTAAGAAATAGATCATATTGATGAACCAGTACAAATGACACTTTTGGCTTTGCTGCTCTCAGTGTTTCTTTGTCCCCTTCACAAAAGATAAGAATGATATAGTGACTTTAAAATACATATACAGCTATGTGGACATACAGAATGTGGACGCATTAGAATTAAGTAAAGAGAAATTCAGCTTTCTCAATTTTTGTGTGTTGAGCAATTCATCATTACTGGAGGCAAATGCAAAAGAGTCTGCTTGCATTTGATGGCATTTAAATGCCAAACTTTTCAGCATAAAATGAGGTCCTTAGAAACAGGAAGGGGTGCAAGATATGACAGGAGAATAGGAGGATTTGGGGACAGAGGGAGTTTTTCAGGACACTGACAATGTGCTGCAGTGGGCATTTTCCCTGGTGCGTTTATAGAGGTTACATTGCATCCCACTCACTTGGCGTAGGCCTTCTCCAGTAGGGCGCTCCAAAACTCATTCCTCACTGCTGACTTGGTGAAGACCAGCTGGTTGTTGAAGGTGGGTATCCGGTCATCCACGACTACATCAACCCAATCGCCATAGCGCCAGAACTAAAGCACCCAGCCCAGGGGTAGCCAAATGCAGAATTGAGAGAAGACAGAAAAGTGTCAGGAGGAGATTTTATTTTGCTTTGATCCCAATTAAATGACAAAGCAAAAGCTGGTTGGCGGCACTAACCTGGAAGTGGAAAATGCCGGCATAGTTTTCAGTGAAGCTCTGCTCAGGGGGAATGACTCTGTACAGAAGCTTCTCATTAAGTGTCAAGCATGCAATGGCCGCCAGTAGCCAACAGTCACCTGCAGAAACCAGTAGGAGCCATACTGGATGACCATTTCACCACATGATAAAGTATAACCTGGCTTCAGGTAGAACAGAAAACCTACTGGATAGTATCTTACCAGGACCAGAGTTGGAGGCCGCTTGTCTACTTGGATAAAACCAGGCCCCATAGATGCATGCCTGACAAGGTGTCTAACCCTCTAAGATTCAAGCCCAGGCTTGCTGGTGCACATCGGTGCTATTTTCTGAGCAAACATGCAATGTGTCCGAAATGGAGTTTAGAGTTCCCTGGTGGGTATTTGTCGCCATTAACAGCTCTGTGTGCAGGTGGCTTGCGGTCACACATCGAACGGCTGGAGTTACACCCCTCACTTCTGCCCTCAACAGAAAGTTCAGGAATGCTGTCCTCCCCTGTATCTGGTGACCTGCACTATCCATGCATTCTTGCATGTAGTGAGGCCCTTTCATTCCAGGCTTTTCATGTGGCTCAGTTGCTCCAGTGCCTTCCTTGTTTTTTTTTTTGTTTTTTTTTTTGACAGTCAAACTTGAGGCCACAGCTGTTTCTGTCTTTCGACTTTTTTTGGACCCTCTGCGAATGTATGAAGGTATGACATCTACAATCCAACAACGAGACACGATGTCAACTAGATGCGAGTCAATGCAGCTGCTATGTGTCTTCGCCCGGCATGCCGCTCTTTTTCAGGAGAGTTTATTGGACGATTTGAATGTCATGCCATAACAGCCTTTCATCGAGATACCTGCAGATTTATTTTTCATCAAGGCAGTGTGCTGTTAACTGTTCTGCTTTGTCAGCCTGCCTGAACTTTCACCACTTGATGCTGATTGGTCCACATGTTCCCTCTGATTCTCCCTTATCCCCCTACATACCTTTTACAGCCTCTGAGAATCACCACACATTTTGGTTCATTCACACTCAGCAAGTCCTGGTTGCTAAGACAGCCAAGATTCCAAATATGAATCTGTACTCTCATGGCAGATAATGCACTTAGCACCAGCTGACCATAGAAACATGAGCCTAAGTTCATAGTTGCACCTAGACAGCAGTAGATGGTATAAAACTGCTTATAGGTTGACAGACCACTGCCATTCTTCATCATTGGTGGATCTCATTTTGAGCCCACGCTGAGATTATCTGAGTGTCCAGATGTGAGGATTGATGCTCAGTAGGGTGGGGCGAAAAAAATCTAAATTTACAATAGCAATTTCCAGTATTGTGGAAAAGTTGTCACTGGACCTCATTATTAAATGTGCAAAATATCTTAGTGGTTCATGTTGATTGAGAAACTATTATTGTGGCCATAGATAGGCAATTTAATGGTGCATTTAAACTCAGATAAGTTCCACCTTCCTAAAGTACTCGGGTCTGCGTCTAACATGCTTGTGCCCAGATGTGACAGTATCTATAAATGATCCTCACCCAGATCTCCTTGGCAGATGTCTGTCCGGTTGGCTCCTCCCACGATGAACTCTGGGTTTTCGCAGATCTCCTGTACAGTGAAGAACAGGACTATTGGAGTCTCTTCTCTGTTCCACTTAGAACTGCAGGTTGCCCTGGTGACTGATCTGGCTGGTTAATGTTTAACGATCCCTAAGGGATGTGCAGTGTATAATGGCAATATGAATGAGCTGATACATCCTTCATAAGCCAAGATTGAGTGTATAGTCAGCTGACAATCAATATTAAGCAAAAAGGGAGCGGCATAGCTCCATAAAAGGCGGTTCGGAAATTAAATGATACATTTCTTGTCCGTTAACTGCAGTCTTACTTGTCCACTTGACCTATTGATGGTACTAAATGCCCCTCAGCTGAAGTCTGTTTTTTAAATATCTCATGTTAAAAAAGGGCTGTCCTATGTCTGAGTTGCGCATTAGAAAATTATTCCTGCATGTGTTTTCAGAGAATCAGTATTACTGGACACAGATGTCACACAAGCAATCAACAGTATAACTTTTAGTGACCCATGCCAGGTGCCCAAGTGACAGCTGACTGCATTCAGATTTTTTTCGTATCTGCTGTAGGCTTGAACTCCCTCCAAGTTGACACGGTCCAGACAGCTGCTGTGTGCTGCAGGCTATGTGTTAACGTTAGCTTGCAAACCAACACCTCTTATCGCATTGACAGGTACAAATACCAAAGCTTATGTTTCCTAATGCATTAATCCTGAAAGTGTGCATTCTAAGGACATTGATGGAGGTTACATTGTTAATAAGTAGATAGGTTAAAAATTACTGGGGTTTATTTTCAGACTAGAGCTGTGAGTATGCACCCACTGACGATGGCGGAGTGTGTCTCAGCACCATGCACTGAACTCAAGTTATTGCGTCACCCTTCTTGAATTACAATAGCTCACATCATGAGAAAGTATCATTTCCATTTACTTGACCTGGATCTGTGAGACACCAAATGATCTGTGATGTGTAGGTGACCTAGAACCTAACATCACCAACTACAGCCCAACATAATGTAGATCCCGACATCATCCTTCAGGTTTTAACCAGAAAAACATTGCTTCAGACTCTGACCTCTTTATAGTTTTGAGTCTGTCAGCCAGCTGAACTACTTCTTGCGGGCTGTAACTCAATATGTTTTAAATAAATTTCCAGTTACCAAATGATGAAAGCATACCTGCTAAAAATAAATTTCACATTCCCAGAAAACCAGTTTAATATCAGGCCAAATAATTGCTATTTATCCAGAGTCAGCACCAAGTCTTGTGGACATTTTGATCAAAATGCAAATTAAAATGTACCTTAGACATAGTATCTAAAGACGTAACCTATATGTTTTTTGTTACTACGGACTCAGAAGAGTCTTGTCACAGACACGTCTGTCTGTGTATAGACAGTTTGATGATGCAGGGCATCAATAAAAATGATGAATATTCTACTATTATTCACCAATGGGATCTCTTTTTGTATTTGTTATTGTAATTTCTGATGTATAAACATAATTATAAATTGTGGTTAAGAAAATATATACCCAGCTGAAGAATAAACCAGTCATGTGACCCACAGGTGGTACCTCCTGGCTGATGCTTCCCACAACCCACTCAACTCAGGTTAACTGTGACAGAAGTAAACTGAACGCATTTTTATTTCAATATTTAAGTATCAAAATAAAAATATTTTATGTATGTATATATTTGTGGATTAGGGTTTATTCTTTGAAAAATCAAAAAAGCATACAATAAAAGATTTCATACTTACTTCTAAGAATTATTTTTACAGAAACCATTATCTTTTATTAATATGGTAAGTAATTTCTTTCACTTAATAGCTTTAATAGCTTCTTCGTCTTGACATTGATCTGTAATTTTATTTTAACGCTGACAGCTCTATTCCTTCCAGATTCTCTGAATGAGCCTGGTTTCACTTTATCAGTGTCGCTTTGAATGGAAACCTAAGATAACTGACTGGAACTTCAAGCACTTCAAGCCGGTTGCTTCTAAGTCTTGCCATCCACCAGTTAGTTATCTATGCAAGTATGTATACATTTCATTATCCATGTATGTTAGTTTTGCATCACACTATTGCAGACATTCTCTTAAAATCTCCTTATTGGCCAAGTTTGCCAACAGACCCTTGTATTATACCTGCCATTTATTCTCCATACCAGCATTACATCACACAGTTTCCTCATTGCCTGACCACTACAAAACTCAAACTTCAGAATTCAAATCTCCTAAAACCAACATGATCTCCTGCTAAAACAAGTCTTTTCAACCATGCTTTAAAAAAGTCTCTGCATTGTACACCAACTGTCCAGGCTTTATTACTGAAACATCACCTCAGGGAGCATGATTGTACCTTTTTACTTTGCCCTTCCTCAGCACCTGTCAATGTTCTAGATGGGGAATGGAGCTTCCCTGCTCCATAGCCTCTGTCTACCTATTACCCTCCCCACATGTACTCCAGCCACCATGACCTTGCCCTGCCCCTTTCCCTCTCCTACCTTAGGCCTCTTCCAGACAATGTTCTTCACTTTGTTTGACTTTTGTCCTAGCTCCTTGAAACCTAAAGAATCCACAGTGGCTGGGAAGACATCATCCTCATACAGTGCTTTCTTTTTGAGGCTCTCCCGCTTAATGGTGGCAAAGTCCTGGCCGCTGAAGCGTAGGGGTTTGCCGATGGAGCCTTCCCCACCCCTTCGCTCCCTTTCCCGGATCAGCCGGTCGCAGAAGAAGCCAGACGGTGTGTAGGGCATTATGTCTTGTCTTTTTTTAGCTTTTGTTGGCGTTCGCTATCTCTACTATACATTAACGGGCCTAAACACCCTGGCATATAGCCAATTGACTAACCTGTCATTGGCCACATTTTTCAATGATGTAACACCTTGCTTGTCATATTGTGGTGGGCGGAGTTTGGGAAAACACACAAAAATCAATCATTTGCTGGATGGTAATTGGTCCTTGAACAATAATGCCGGGCCCCCCGGTCCCCTGGGCAGTATGGGCGGCTACGCATTTTCACCATCTGCATTGTTGGGCCGCACAAAGAGGGGAGCAGTGTGTTCTGTGTAACGGGCAGGCTGTAGGATGTACTACCTCAGCAGAAGGCTTTCAGGCCTTTTAAACCTCTTCTCAATGGAGCTCCTAGTTGAGCCATCTCAGCAGAACTATAGGAGGTTAATCCTATAGAGAGAAACCTCTCAATTTTTTGTTGCGGTTGCAACTTGGACTATTGATTCACCCAAGCAATTGTTTCAGAGTCAGTTGGATATCTGACACACTATGTACAGTTCTAGGCTAGTTTGTAAATACAGCAAGTATGCATGAGCAACATTATGAGAAGTAATATCATCCATCCATCTTCTGTAACTACTTATACTATTCAGGGTCGTGGGAGGGTCTAGAGCCTATGGGCACAAGGCAGGGAATAACCCAGATGGGGCACCAACCCCTCGCAGGGCACACTCACTACTCGCTCACATAATCACACCTGCGGGGAATTTTGTAACTCTCATTAGCATGTTTTGGGGCTGTGGGAGAGGGGCTGGAGTATCCAGAGGAAACCCCATGATGACACAGGGAGAACATGCAAACTCCACACTCATGGAACCCTGGGACCTTGAAGCCAGAGGCTACCCACCATACTACCCCATACTACCCCAAAGTCTAATGCATTTAATCAGATATTCAAACAAATTTAGAAACTGATTTAAAATGTGAAGGACATGCCATGTCAATGCCTAAATCAGAAGTAAACTGAACACATGTAGGTGACTGTTGATACAACAATAAATACCCTGACCACTACAAATAAGTTAACTAACCTTTGGTCTAACTTAAATGCTGAATTTAAATATGGTCAGAGAGATTAATTCAGTCAAAGATATCTACACATTGTGATGCTCTTGTACTACTGGAACTATTTAATCTGACAACCCCACACATAGGAAGAACTTGTTACTGAACCATATTGATGCAAAGCATATTCCTTTTAACATAACAAAATTATTATTTTTTTATAACGCTTCCTTGATAAGGTCCAGGTCAGAGCCTCCAGGCCTTTGGAACGTATAGCGCCACTTAGTGGTAGCTGAGTGATACTCACTGGTGGACGCTTCCATTCAAACTTGATGGGGAATTGGCCAGAATAAAATAGAGATGAGTCATCCGCAGGAAAAAGAGGGTCTTCGAATAGAACCTTCTTGGAAAAATACTTGTCCCGCAGCTCAATAAAGTTTTTCAGGCGTTTTGCATCGATGACGGCATGATTGCGATTCAAGATGGCGCTGTAGATGCTTCCGGGTGTGGCAGATGGAAAGCCCACCTTATTTGGCATGGGAGCTGCCTCGGTTGGGACTGAAATCGATCTAGGAGTTGTCACCTTTAAGGCCATCTTCCCTCCTTCTCTGTCTTTCTTTTCTTCCTCCTTCTTTTCTACAAGTTTTTTTCCTTTCAGCATTGTATCGCTGGATTGTTACGATAATATGATGTATAAAATACGGAAAACAGTTAAATATCAAGGCAAAATTAGAGAAGCGACTCAAGGGTTAAAAGCAGCTTGAGAAAAGGGGATTTGGTACTCCTAATACGTGTTAGTCCACCTCGACCCCAGACCTCCCACCTTTACCCAAGAAAATGTCCCAGTACGTCACTGACCCAGCTCAAATTTGTTTTTCAAGAACCCACAACAGATCCAGACCAGCCGCGTTGTCTCATTTCTCAAACCGATCTAGTTCCCTTTTGCTTAATTTCGGTTCCTGTATGTGCTGATCTAAGACCCACATGCATACACACGCTGCCTTTTACCCACGCTTTCCCCATGCCAGGGCTAAATATAGTCTTCTTAAAGAGAGGGGAGGGGTATGCTTAAAAAAACTCTCTCTTCAATCACCCCCCCCAGTACACCCCCCAAGTTATATTACGCAAACTTTGAAAATATACATTAATGAATTTGTTCATTTTTATTATTTTGAGGAGGAGTATTTAATTTAATAATGGAATTATGGGAAATTAAGGTTTTTTTCTTTCAGGCCATCCCTTTGAGCATTTTTAATGGTTATATGTACTGTGGAAACTCATTAGTATATTGTTAAAGCACTGACACACAATGCGGTTTGCATCCAGATTCTCTGTTTACTGCAGTGAAACAGGAGAGGCTCTTCAGATTACTGTCATTTTCCCATGAAAAATCTGTGCTGACTATACATAGAGAGTTGATGAACTGTGAGAGAGACAATGCATGATGCATGAACTGATGCATGAGAGAGAGGCATCTGCACAGGTAGGCAGAAGGAACGTTTGGGGTAGAAAGTTCAGTCCATTGTTAGGACAGACACTGATGGCCTGAAGTTCAGAATGTAGTCTTTCTGCAGGTCTGAAGGCCTTGGAACTGACATTCAAGTGGAGATAGCATGAAAAAAATAAAAGCAAATGAGTGGCACTGATAATTATACTTGTAATAGTATACAAATACAACTGCCAAATCTGTGCAGCAGTTACATTCCCTGTAAAAGATCTATCCATTTCACAAAAAGATTCAAGTGTTTTATGGAGACTGGGTAGTACAGTAGCTCCCAAATACTAGGTATATGTTTTTCAATCTGGTCCTTGTGGATCCACAGCCGGTCCACATTTTTGCTCGCTCTAAGCTCCCTGCCAGGTAGTCCACGTTTTTGCTCCCTCCCAGGTCCTGGTAGCACTGTCTCTGGGTCCCTGAGGAGTGGATCGGGGAACACTGAACTAGGGTAACCATACTTCCTCTTGTTTTTGGGACCTAAAATGCCTGAAATGCCATTTCATTTTATTTTATCTTGACATTAGCTGCCTGCACTCAGAATACTTTCTGTGTGTGTATTTGCTTTGGTGCCTCTTTGTGTCCTGCTCTCAATGTCTTCTTTTTTGCAAAGCAAAATATGGTTGCCTTACAAATACTCTGCATGTATTTATGTGTGCGTGGGGTGGGGTAGCATCTGCATTCTGTGCACTGATAACTTACCCTGACAGCCTCGACTCCCCTTGCAGCCTCTGTGTGAAGTTTCAGCATGAATTCTTGCTGAGCTGAACTCACGGTGTGAGTAGGGAAATGTTAGGATACCAAAAAAATAATACCAAAATACTATAAACCATGTGACAGGAGGAAGGATGTGAAAATGCCACACCCCAGTTGGGGACAGCTGGCTCCAGTCACTTAGGGAAGGACTTTAAAAAGGACAAATGTGACAGTGGGCGATGCAGACAGTACGACAACAGCACCAAAATGTAAAATTTTATTCTTTTATTTTTGTTTATTGAGATTCTCTTCGGCTACATAATCGGCGGTGACTTTTTACTGGAATAGGGGTATTTGTGTTTGGTAAATAGCTATAATAATAGAAACATTCAGTGATAAATGCTGTGAGCGCAACAACAGAACTCCATCAATAAGCAAGTCTATTTGGTTGCTTAATGATTGCAGTGCTGCACTTTAGTTCAACGACACTAATGATCAGTACTGTTAGCTTCGAACACTGGGAATCACCAACAGGTCATAAAGTGTAGCATGCATGTGCATCAGGTTGTATCCATTTATGAATTTATTAAACTCTGAGACACCTCCATGTCAGGCTGTTTAGATATTTTATGAGAAGATACTCTGATGACATTCAGTCAGGATCCCTTCCTTGCGCATCAGCCCATTGTGGGTGAGTGTGTGACTTGTGATGAACATGCATCTCTTTATTGGTGTCCCCTGCCTCGTGTCCTCTGTCGTCTGGGACAGACAGGCTTCATGTCCACCTCCGCCCTGTGCTAAATAAGCGGTTAGCAGAGGCGGGTGAATCTGTGTTCTGCTGTTGCACTTTTCTGTGGTCTAAACAACAATCACTGCTACCTCTCCTGTGTCTTTACTTATTGCTTATTATTGAAACAGTACTTTCCTTTACAGTAAAGGAAATTGTAATTAACCTGTAATTAAGTATGTAGTAGTCACTGTTGCTGTGGAGTGAAGGTCAAAATTTGCGAAGGAACCCTTTCACTGCCTAGTTGCAATACACATATATAACAGAAGGGGGCATAATAGTTTCATTAATACAAAATCAGCAATGCGTCTGTCTATCGCCTGAGCAGAGCCATTTAGAAAACAAATTGATTTCAGATTGGTACTTATTGTGGTTACACCAATCCTGCCATATGAATACTGTGCATTTGTGTGTGTAATCATAATCATTAATACAGGGTCTGTTTGTTTGTAATCATGCCTTTAACAAACAAACCCAGTATTAATATTGTAGATCAAAGGTCTTGCACATACATGTTTCATAAGATTTTTATTCATCATACATGTTATTTAAATTTTCAAACAACAACTGAAACTGAAATATATCAGGAATTGAGAATAATTATAAAGGGAGAGACTGGATTTCTGGGTAGGAAAATTAGATCATCGTTGATGCCTAAAATATTATTTAAAACATTAGGGCTCCTGTAA
Source organism: Pollimyrus isidori (assembly GCA_019775955.2). Classification (NCBI taxonomy): domain Eukaryota; kingdom Metazoa; phylum Chordata; class Actinopteri; order Osteoglossiformes; family Mormyridae; genus Pollimyrus; species Pollimyrus isidori. The sequence goes on from JABFDZ020000043.1 coordinate 11,165,164, forward strand.
TGAAGGGCACGTATTGTTAGCATGAAGGCCTGCTGAGATTAAATCCCAGGAGGGTCTCCTCTACTGTATCACTGATGAATGTATTAACCCTGAACATTTACTGTGTTATAAAGGCAGGCAGCAGAATACTGTGAGGACAGAGCAGTTCTGTCTGCTGTAAGATGGTTTTGCTGAGCACTTCATACAGCTCCGATGTAGCCAGCTTAACCTGCAAACATCAACACTTCTCAAGTGTCCATTCAAAAATGGGCTGAGGTCAGTCTCAACAGCACTACAGCGATGATTTTTTGAAGGTCAGGAGAGGGTAACTTAATTATTAAATTGCATTGCAAAGAACCTCTTTGCATTGCCAAACGTGCAAATGTATTACAAAACGGGTGACATTCCTGGCTGTGGCACATGCTGCTAGGGCCCCCAGTGCATGTGCGTGAGTATAGTGTCTGTATGATAAGGATGCAGAGTCAGGTCGCTGCCACAAGCAGGAAGCATCTTTGCACATTCTTCCTCTCAGCTTCTGAAGCAATCTGGGCTTTTTTATTTCATATGAATGTCTCAAGGGTGGTAAAAGAACAGCTTCAGTGCCATAAACAATGACATTTATGTTTATATGGAGTAGATAAGCTGTGAATTCTGCCCCCTTCATCCAGTCAGCTTGGTGTGAACAAGATTCCAAAGCTGTACGACACATGATGTACATCATGGCAGTTCAGCAAGAGACGCCTGCCAACACTTTCCTGAGAATTCCTGGCGCCATTGGTATGTCATGGTAATTCACTTGTGATAAATCATGACTGTTACCTTAACATGAAAAAGGTGTGGACACCAATCCCAGGTAGAACAGAACACAAGTCTGAGATACACCCTGGATGGGATTCCTGTCATTACAGGGCATTCTTAAAACAAAGTTTCTGAAATTAAATGAATTAATGTATTATTTTTGTCTACCATCATACCATTTTAGTGATTATAAGAGTGCAGATTTGGAAACAAAAAGGAAATTGCGATTGCTTAAATGCCCCCCACCCCACCCCATTCACGATATAGACCTTGGGCACTGTTTGATTAGGGGGCACAAAAGAGTGAGTCAAAAAATATCTGGAGAAATATGTGATATTACAGTTATTTACATTAGTTTTAATATTTCACTACTTTTCTTACAAAACGAACACCAGTAGTTAGCAGCCAGATACCCTGCGCTACTGAAATGTTTTTAATATAAATAAACTGACAACACTTTTCTGTTGCTGTGGGGGGTGGGGGTGGGGTGGGAGTTGTGAAAAGGGCGCTGCTTAGCAGAATCTTGCCTAAAGCACCAAAACACCCAGAACTGGTCCTGGGTAAATGAGTTTATATTATATGACATGTTTGTATTGTGAAGCATTCTCAAGTCTCCTTAAGATGCTATATAAATAAAACGTATTATTATTATTATTATTATTATTATTATTATGTGGTTATAATAAGGGGATTTTTAAAATGTGTTCAACCTACACAAAGGAAAAGTTATGAAAAGTTATTGCAGCAATCTTGAAAGAAGTCAAGTTACGAAAATAAAGCTGGTCTGAAGTAAGAAGTTGAACCAGTTCCGTAAAACAAAAAAGGTCACACCGTTAATCCATCAGACTATGAGGCTGGGAAAATATCACCGAGGATTTCTCAATTAAGGTCTTGCACCACAAGTAACAGCTACAGCAGGCAGGATTTTTGCAGATTATATGAATGGAGATTGAGATGTTTGTTGCTGTTAGATTATTTTTTTCTAGTAAATTATGGGCCTGAAGGTTTTCAGAAAATGGCTTCCAGATTTATTATACTACAAAGGGCCTTTTGTTCAACTTAAGCCCTCCCTATTACCTAATTTAATGAATTAGAATGGCAGGAAATTACATTACTCTGTGTTCTGGGTGAAAGTCATTTGCTAACTGGATTTTTAAATGATAGTTTAATAACCAAATTCTTATTTCATAATATATGTGAGAAAGTGTGTTTTGCTCAGGAACTCAGCACTTGGCTGGCCAGGCTCAGCTTGCATTCTCTGCACTCAGTTATGTAGGTACACTGCTACTCCGACCTCTGGCTAATATTTAATTGCCCTTATGAAGTTGCAGCAGAGATGGGAGAAACGTGGTACCAGTGAACTTGTTTGATACAGGGTACCAGGGTCCCAGTGAGCACTATATGCATAAAGTAAGTGTGTGTGATGTGGATCATTTTCATTACAATAATAATCAAATTATAACAAAAACCTGTTATTTTGATGTTGTGGGAACCATGTTTCAGGTCTCCACAAAGATCTGTGAATGCAATCAAAAAATTAAAAAAATGTCAAAAGTCTCGTATTTTGTTTAGTTACTTGTGGTTAAGGTTAGGAGAGGGTAGGGGTTAAGATCTTCATGTTGGGATTAGAGTTTTTCCCATAGAAATGAATGGAGAGTCCCCACAAAAATCTAATTACAAATCAGTGTGTGTCTGTGTGTGTGTGTGTGTGTGTGTGTGGGTGTGTGTGTGTGTGTGTGTGTGTGTGAGAGAGAGAGAGAGAGAGAGAGAGAGAGAGAGAGAGAGACCCGGCT
>JABFDZ020000043.1:11168771-11180152 GCA_019775955.2 Pollimyrus isidori
TTCAGCCAATCAGTCTTCTAATTAGTAATCTAATTAGGGAGTTGCAGCAAAAACCTGCATATACACCGGCCCTTTGCAAATAAGATTGCCCACCTCTGATCTAGTGAAATGTTTAAAATTTTCTAGGCTCGGGGGGTATTGTTATATACAGGATTAAGATAAGGTTCGGATGAGTAGACATTGCTATGGTAACCTTTTAGAACCTGATTAGAGGCAAATCCAGTTTTGGGGGCAGAAATATCTTCATAACCATTGGCTGTGCTTTTGCCATATTAAAAATCTTATGTATATATTGGGAGACAATGTACAATTCCCATACATTATTAATAAGGTTTAATTGGATTGAAGCTTCAATAGATTTTTGACAAGAGAAAATTTGTAATTAATCACAAATACTATGAATCTTGCTAACAGCTACTTTCAAATTTAAAGACTGGAGGCCATGTTTCATTGTCAAAGATTAATTGATTGATATTCTGAATGTGTTGATGCAAAGATACAGTTGCTATGCCTGTTGCTAGGCACATGATGAAACCACTTTGCCAGCACATTGTCAATCATCTCACGGTCCTGGGAAAATCCAACCTAAAAATGTTGCTTTGAAAGCAAGAGTGGGGTTGCTAAGGAACATGGTGTCACAATTTTCTGTTCTGTCAAAAATATAATGCATCATAGGTACATTACTAACAAAAAATGCAAGCAGCAGCCATGGAGAATCAGAATGAGAATCCTAGAAGAAATAACGTGATCGTTCAGCTTGTCCTTCTTCGTGTACTGTGTGCTTATCAGACTAGCAGGCACATAGAATAAGAAACTATATGTCCAGTTTTAACATGGATATGTCTCTTCGCCTGACCAGTGTGAATTCGAGGGACCGGCTAAATTAGAGCAGCAGAAAAATAGACTGCTAGGTGTTACATAGGTATTTGGTCTTTCACTGTTTATTTTTGTATACAGCGAATGAGGATTTCTGCTCTTTCTTTTTAATTCTTAGAGAAGTGACATAAAGTTTTAAAATACACCGTGCTGCTAAGTAGCTTACTGCAGCTACGCTTAAGCAGCTATGATACTAGTCATCCAATTGATTTTAGTTACTACTATCTCGCAACGCAACACTTTGAAACACTTTTGATTTGGTTGAAATGTATAACCAGTCATTTAAAACGGGTTCAAATTTTATTTATGAATGTACTTTCGTTATAAAATTCGGTGAACATAGTAACAATGACAAGTACTAAGATACCTAAACACCGCAAACTCCGCATATTTTAAAGCTTATTTCGCCTGTTCCTAAGCATTGTCGGTTCACTTCTTCCTGCCGCCCCCATCGTCTGATCACTTGTCACTCAAATCCTGTCACCAATAGCAACTTGTAAATTAAATACGCAGAGAGTTTCTTCCAATCAGAGGATGTCAAGACCAACCAAGGGGAAACTGGGGGCGGGGCTAGACGGAATGAGGGGTAGGCGTAGCTTAGGTGCAGGTAAGACGACCGGGATTCGGTAACGTTGACTTAGGTTTACGCAATGCTGCTTGGACATATATAGACTTCCAGGAATTTAAAACATTTTCCGTTTTTGTTTTTTTGGCGAATACAACGTGTATCTACGGTCCCGGGCTATTAAGGTAAGGAGTACTTTGGCAGTTGCCCGTGAATTGGTTTATCTAACCGGCTGCTTGTTTGGTTTAGAGAAGAACTAATTAGCAGTATAGCTAGGTTAACTGCCAAGGTATTTATTTCAGCTAACAAAGCAGGCTAAAGTTAAAATGGTAGTAGTAGAATGGACCTAGTTAGATATAACATATTAGCTAGCAGTGCGAGTGGACATTTTGTTAGGTAATAGCCTTGGCTACTTGCTATATACCAACTAGGGCATGCTAGCACTGCACTTATAAGTTGGCAGGATGGTATTTGGCTTAAGGAAACGTTGAGATAGTCAGTTGTCGTCAGTTAGCTGTTTAGTAGGGTGACTCTTAACTATCGACCTGAGCTTGGTACGGGGAGGATAGCGCGGCTAGCCGGCCGGGATAACGAGAGAGGGTCGTTCAAGATGCCCGCAACACTCCGCATTTCTCTGGATTAGCTTCGTCTGATTTGCTTTCAGTGCGCTATTATGACCGTTGATCTTTTACTTTGGCTCTGTCTGGTTGGAACATGATAAAATGCGGTCTTCAGCCTCGATACCTGGGGCGTAGCGGCATATAACCAGTAGCTAGATTGGCTTGCAAAAGTCTAACAGGAAATTTCTCGCTGTCAGAATGAACACTTGCGAAGTACACCTTTAACGTCATATCTGAGGAATGAGGAAAAAGGACGTGTCGCTATTAATCTTTTTAGGAGGGTTTTGAATTCCCATCGAAGAATTAAGACGCCGCAAGATCGGCTAATACGAGAAAGACCCATGGCAATTGCCGCCCTACAAAAATCGAGGATAACTTTGGTTTGGGTGATGAAACTGTATTCAAGTAACATGTAACCTCGCAGGTTTCTTGTTTTTCCTCTTGATTTTTAAAGAATTAAAATTTCTATTTTTATTAAATAACATTTTGACACTCGAGTATTACTGCACGACTCCATTTTTGAGATGTGTATATACAGACTGTAAGAGAGCTTAGTTCTGAAATGTCACCTTTAACGTGTAATATGCTACAAGAATATACAAAAATATTTTATAAGAATTATTGTAAGAGTTAATGTTTCACATTGGTAATAAAGAGAACAGGGAGACTACTTAGTTTCATCCATTGGTCATGTCAAACCCGACAAAGATTGGCAACCATGAAAAGTGATATGATCACTAATTGTCCTACCAGTTGAGTTCAACGTCAAGGGTAGCTTATGACCTGACCTTGACCTGTGGTCAACAATTTTCAGGCTTTAGATATTATGTTAACAATTTTGGCTGATTACCTCTGGCTTTAGTTACGTGTATGTCGTGTTTCTAGTCTCTGACGTCATGAAGGGTGTGTCGTGCTGATTTAAAAAAAAAAAAAAAAACTGGGGGGATTAGTTATTAATAGTGAGTCACTGAATTGGAACGTTATCTTGGATTTTGCCCGCTAAAATCATACATACTTGCATACCCCTTAACCATGTTGTGGGGTGGATATTTCTCTTGTATCCAAATACATTGTAAAGTATGTGCTGGATTTAATTTATTTTGCAGTAATTTGCAGTAGTTTATTTTTAACACACCTGATTCAGCTCCTTGTACTAATTACCACATAGCTGTTGAGCTGAATCATTTGTTGTGGAACTAGGAAAGAACTAAGCTACATAGGGCTGTGGTCCTCCAGGACCACAGTTTGACACCCCTGAATTTTAGAGTATAGATGATCTCAACGCTCCGTTCCATAGACATGGTAGGTTTTGAGGAACAGTTGGTTAATTTCCAAAACAAACTATTTTAGATTTTCCTATTTTACATCCTCTGAGGTCTTCTGTTCACATCTGAAAGGAATGGAGACTGTTACACTTACGAAATCGCCATTCGAAGTGCCAGCAAACCCCCGCCCCGGTGTTACTGGTCTGTGAAATGAAACGCAAACCGGCCCACAGAACAAGGGTTTTTTTTTTTTTCCTGAATGATAAGGCGGGCTAATTGAATGTTTGTGATGTGGTGGGTTGTAGGCTTGGGCGGTATTTATTTTTTCATACAGTCATACCTTGTAGACATTTTACCCCAGTATATGATAAATGATGGTATTTCATTAAAGCAGATCATGTAAGCTACCCTAAACTCTGGAGTTGGAGAGCTTAAGCGGGGTCATCAGTGTGGAAGCTGGGTATCTGGGAAATGAGGAGACACCTCCTTTTTTAAGAGTTAAACATCACCTTTCGTTTGTTGACACCACTGTCACTACCTGATCTGTGGCCACATACACTAGGTTTCTCCAGCAGTTTACGGGGTAATCGTTGCACGTTTTGTGTTTTTTTTTTTTTTTTTCCTCCTGGCATCAATATACACATGCATGTTACTCTTTGGACTACAATGCTCACCTCCATATAGTATCTCGCTATCAGCATAAATAGAAAAAGGACCGTCCCTATTTTTAATGGTATTAGAAATCCCAAAAGGTATTATTTTTAAATACCAGGGTATACTGTGATACCATCATACTGCCTAAGCTTAGTGGGTCAACAGGAAAAGTCAAGGTGCCATCACAGTTCTTGATCAGTTCTAATGGTTTAAAAATATATTGGTTAAGTCTCTTGTTTCCTGCTGCAGGATTCCCCTCGTGGGTTAAAATCGTAACACGTAATATCGTCTGCTGGCTGTTGTGGCGACGGCATGATACCTAGAGGCTTCTGTCAATGTTTGGTGTGTTACAGTCATGAAATCTTTGGAGCATTCTTCCTGATAGCTTGGATAGAATGCAAATATCTGCTGTTATTCATAGACCGACAGACAGAAAGTAAGTCTGGGTCCCATAAAGTGAACCTTTTAGCCAAGTCTCATCATGAGGATAATGGACTGTAGAGATGTGTAGTAGCATGAAAGGAACATTTGTTAATGTTCATGTTGGTTCTCGTCCACCTGACAATTGGGTGGGTCTGTGCTCCACATTAAGTACTCTTACGTATGCAAATCCATCATGAATTTCAATATAATGCACAGCTGATGTAAAATGCAACAGCAGCATTTTGTGACTGAAGGAGCCTGGCTTTTATCGTGAAGCCAACGGACTCCCTCATTTTACTGAGGTGATTTATGTGCTGATTCTGTATGTTCTATATGGCCTATTTGCATAAACATGCTGCAATATGGAATGTACTAATCATTTGCTTGAGTAACATGTTTTATCAGCTGGTCAAAATGGAACATGTTGTGGCAGTGTAAAACTTTGGACTGTTTTTTTTTTTTTTTCTTTACTACAGCCTCATTTCCAAAATGTGAGCAAAATGGAGTAATCGCAACCCCAGTAGCAAATGCAGGAAATGCTACTAGTGTAATAAATATGGACCAATGTGATAAGGTTGTGTACTTGTAACTATTTGAATTATGCTGTTCCAGTATCATTTGCTTAATGATACTAGAACACTTGAGTTTATGTTTGCAGTTGAATTGTAGCTACACTGTGTGTTTATTTTGGTACTTTATAGTGTGAAATTCATTAGCGCAGTGTTTTAATGAAGTTTCTGCTTGGGGATGTAACCACTCAGCACTTGGAAAGGAATTTGATCTTTAGTAGCAGTGTTCTGTTCCTGTGTTCCTGAATGAAATGCATGCACGTTCACATCCTCTCAGACATACAACCCTCTACATGTCAGGTGGACATCCTCGGTCTGTGTGGTGATACAAGTGCCGCTGGGGAGAACTGAGTCATACTTTATTCATGCTCAAATCATCGCTTCCTGTCAAGCAAAGGTAACAGTGGTGATGAATGGCATGCCCTGGGGGGGTTTGCAGTTTGATACAGCAATCCGCTGTAGTTGTAACTGGCTATCAAGGCTCATATGCAGGGCAGCCAGCAAGATATTAGTCAGAATAGCACTACAGTATATGACAAGCCAAAAATGTTTCTCACCTACTTAGGAGAATGAGTGATCAAATTATACAGTAACTGTGATAATCCAGTAATGTGTGTTGTGAAAGCTATTTCTGTTGGTGGAGGTGGTGGCGTAAAAAAAAAAAAAGGTCAGTGAAACCATTTTGTATATACACAATACAGACGTGGTTGGTCATCTGTGCACTTTCATGTGAGGCTGATTAAAGACCTGTAAATGTGGGCTGCTTTTAAAGCATTAAAGGGTTTTGCCTGTATGTAGGAAACCCGCTTAGCGCTGTATCACATTGCTGTCAGGTGGGGCAAAAGTGTAACGGGCATCATTGTTTTGCTGTAAGGGTTTGAATGTAACCCAAAAGTAATAGAGAACACATGCAATTATACTTTGAACGTCAGATCTACTTTTGCAGGATTCAAGAAAATTCCCTGCTTGACTACTTGGTCACCAAATTTGCTGTAGTGCAGTTGTGGTCTCTTGTAACACCTTTCACAATGTCTTTAGCTTCACTCTGGTCTTTAAAAGAAGTGGTAAAATTGTGCGTGCATTTGTGTGTTTGCACCACTAACCACTGCTCTGTATAGTTGTATTGCAGTATCTAATGGTACAACTGTTTCAATTCATTATCACAAATGTTTGAAAATTCCAACTGAAAACCATTCAAGTTAAAGAACAAATATTAATGCACGAGACAAGCCTTCAGAAGAGCAGTGTCAGAAAAATGTATGTTTGTGTTTTCTCATTAATGTTTAACTTGTTTCTGCATTTAACTAGAACTAGTAAATGTTTATACACAATTGTCAGACCATTGAGGAATTTAGCATGCAGTGTTTCAAAATTGTGCTTTTAGCTTGGTTTTTTATTCTTTTTTTTCTTTTATTTGTAACGGAGGCATTCCACGATAAGTCTTAGAATGCATTTAAAGGGTTAGTGTCCTCTGCTATTACAGTTTAGGTGTTTCTAGCCCTGGGGACCTTTTCTGTACACTAATACCTACTTTGCTTAAAAGGCGCACACACATCTGCATTTATTTGTGCTGTTAAAAGGTAAATTTTAGTCCTTGTTATTTGGGGTTTTTGTTCTCAAATTAACAAATTACGAAATAGTTTAACTGAATTGTCCATTAATTGAAATGAGCCATTAGAGGCATTCACATGAAATGTTAAAGGTTAAATAAAGCTTAGTATTATTCTAGCCATCGTATGTATTGATGTTTTTATGAAACCATGTTATTTGATCCTGTAACTGTCATCTGTTCAGCCACAATTTTCAGTTTCTCTTCTAATTTTAGAGTAATATTTCCTTCAGTGCAAGTAGCTTCTTCAGTCTTCTCCTTTTTTTGTACAATATCACATGAGATCTGCAATCAGCCTCCCAAAATTGTACTCAGCTCATGACTATTGTCAGAGCTGGCTTACTCTGCTTTTCTATGCATAACGTATGGAGTTTGTGTGTGTCTATGTGGGTGCTAAACACGTTACACAAGTTTTGACAGCAAGTGAAAGGAGGAGTGTTGTAGCTGGTGAAGGTTTGCACACATGCAGAATTGTGCTAAAAGCTTGTAATGATACTTGGCTGAATTAGCACATTTGACATGAATGTACAATGATGCGTGTATGTAGGGCTGAACAATTTGGGAAATATATCTAATTGAGATTTTCCTGATATTGAGATTTTTATGTGATTTTTATAATTTCTTTTTAGAATTCAAACTTCAGTTCAGTATATAGTGTGTAATAGATTAAAAACAATTGAGCTAAGCAGCATTATCACATGAGATCTCATCAAATTAACTGCTCTGTATTCTAATGCAAGGATGAGAATTTAGATATGAATTGCTTCCAACGTGTTCCTTTTCTAAATTGTCATAGAACAATCAAAAATAGAATGACCATTACAAAAGTTGTAACTGTTAACTTAAAGTAATAAAAACAATAAATATTCCAGTAACAAAAAAAACAGTTGGGACCCTGCAGCTAATGCTGCTTAGACTCCTGATAATAGGACCTTTCTGTAAACAATCTCTGACCATGAAATAGGTAGGTAATTCGCTTATAACTCAGCAGCGGAATGGGTACTTTTTTTTTCTCTCCCCACAAATGTAACGTTTTTTTTGGGTTTCACATGTTTGCTGTTTGTGGGCCTACACACAGTCGCCTTGGGCCACGTCAGTTTGGTGAGCATGACTGGCACGCTTCAAATTGGTTAGAATGAAGGCACATATTTGTAAAACTATTCTCAAAATGGTTTTAAACCCTGGGTCAGACGCACTGTATAATGCATATCCTAAATCCCAGCCTTTGCAATTTACTAATTGTGTTTTAAATCTCAATTTCAATTTGAAACCTATAGTTCATTAAGTTCTATGTGTATGTTTTGCCCCTGACTGTTTTCAAATAATACATTTTCAATAACTGCTTATCTAAACTGATTTTTTTGTGCCTGGCTGCTTAGTTCTGGAAGCATGAGCAAAGTATGGAGGTCATATGATTATACAGAGGGCAGTTGGGAGCTGTCAGCATACCTGAACTGCCTCATTGTTAAGTAGCAAATTTCAGCCAAAATACTTGAATACGTGGGATATGAGAGAGAATTGTTAGCCAGAAAATAACTGAAACTAAAGCCCTGCTGAGTAACACTGATTATTTGTTCCTCTTTATGTACAATGTGATTCTCTTTTACACAGTTAAAATGTGAGTTGTGAGCAGATTTTTTTTTTAATGCTCTTTGAATAACTCCTTTATCAAAATAATTTTTCAATATAAATAATATTGATTAATAGTATATAATATATCCTGATTGTGTAACACAAATTAACATTGTTTTCTTGAATGCATTACCATTGTAGACAACTGGGTGCACAATCAAGATAAAAGTAAACTTCCTGTCTCTAACATTGTTTGATTTATTCTGCTGTCTTCATACATTGTAAAACCAAGCAAAAATGGCACTAGTGATACACCTGCTGATGTGGGGAAAATCTTTTGAGACCAACTGAAATAATTCTTTTGAACATGATGATCTGTGATCCTGCAATATTGAAATGATTATCTGAAATGGGTCCAGTTTTGATGTGTTGGTAAGCTTAAATTGCCATGACAATATTTATTTTGTAAGGTTGAGAATAAATTATAGAAACTGGGGGAAGTGCTCTATTGTGCAGACAGACCTGTAAGATATTTCAGCATTATTTTACCAGGGGCTTGTTTTCTCACGGCTGCCTTAGGGGCTGTATTCATGAACAGTTTTCAAAGGATTATTTTCACAACCTACAAGCTACTGCTTCTCCCCTCCATCCTCATTCATGAATGTTTATCTAAAATGCTGAAAACCAAGAGGAAATAAGACCTCGATACGTTACTGTAAGGTCTCTTCAAGCTCAAATCGACCTTCATGCCACCCAGTAAGCGAAGTACTCTTTAACCCAAAAGGGGCAAGTAGCCTTCAGAAGCGATCGGTACACTGTGAATATTCAGGCTATATAAAGTATTATTATTTCTCCATGGACATCATTTCTGAGGAGAGCAAACTCATTAAAATTTGCATGATGAGCAGTGATTGCAAAAAATAACTTGTAAAAAATCGGGATTCTCAATGTTCTTATTTTTTGCATATGCTCGTGTTCATCAGTAGTATCAGTATCATTTAATTTTATATGTATATCAGTGTGTTCTAACACACCCATGTAAAGCGCCTTGGGACAACTCTGTTGTGGAGGGCGCTATATAAAAATAAACTGAATTGAATAGTATCAAGCATTAGTATCTGATGATATCTTCATTTGTGTTACAAATAGAAAGGTATACCCAGCATCATGGCATTCTTCATTATGACTTGCTTAGTATCCTTTAATGTTGTATCTGTGCTTGGGTTTTTGCATGGCCGCAGCTCTGTATGTAAATTAACCCAGTTTGATTGTTTGTGATTCAAGCTCATGTTATTAATCAGCCCCGTGTGTTGCATTATGAAATCGTTGCTGCATTGCTTCATTACATGTGCTTAATGAACTCTGATTATGCAAAATTAAGTTGCATCATCGACAGGTTCATCGTGCCACCCTTTCATTGCCCCATATCCCAGCGAATCATGCTGAGATCTTCCTGTGTGTCGCAGACCCGCAGCAGTGTGGGTCATGGTTTGTCACTTGCTGTTAAAGTAGCTTTAGTTTACTCTAGGATTGGAGTTAGTCATTTCTTCCTCTGCTCTTTCAGCGCTGCCATTTGCTTGTGGTCGCCTTTGGGAAGACTCTACACCACTGGCTGAGTGCCAAAAACAGGTGAATGGGGCTGTGTTTTATGCTGGGGGGGACTTCACATGTGACATTTCTGTCGAAGTCCTTTTAAAATTTAGCTTTGCATTTCAAAGTATCTTAACCGTAACATTCCGCCCCCCCCCGGGACTTTTTACTGCGCCACATTTCATCAGCCTACAATCCATCCGTTCACCCTATATGCTTGTAGAGTGAAATGACTGCGATGGGCAGTGCTGGGTCATAAATGAGTGGCTCGTATCAGAAGGTTCTTTCCCTTTGTTTGAATAGCTTTTCTTAAAGGGTCAGCAACTAGAAAACAGGTGAAAAAATCTGTGTATTCAGTCTTCTTGTGGAAAATGTGTATTTTAACATTTATTTATTAAACACTGGCCAGTGCAAGGCAGCAGTGGATCAGGTCATATGTGGGGACGATATCATCTGGGGTGTAACTGTATCTATGTGACGTATTGAATTACTGCTGTAATAATGCACCATAAGCCAATAGGCATTACCATCTTATTTAAATATCTGATTCAAAATTCATTCCTGGCAATATTTAGAGGCCCTTCCAAAAGCAATATACCATTATAGCCTTATAACTGAATCTGGTAATCGTGGGGTCTGGGTTCTGAAAGACATGTCAGATTTTAACTGTGCTAGGGGCCTGTACTACACGCACCATGCTCTCGAGCAGAGGGCTTGGGAGGCAGACCCAGCCATTAGCCGGAGAAGCAGATTTTCCGTTGAATGGAAATGGAGCATGCAAGTGCGGTCCCTGCTGGGCCCGCCTGTGGGCCCCGCACAGGCTGCGGCTTGGACCGGGCCCCACCTGGCAGAACCCCATGCTTTCCTGCGACACCGCTCTCTCCAAATTCTGTTTGCTGATGGCTGAAACGTTTTGCCTGCTGCCCTCATTTGTGCACCTTAGGCTGGCCGTGAGAATGTTTGCCATGTATCTCTGTGTTTACCATGCCGCTGTGTTGAGGGTCATTCATCATCTTTTTTTAAATCTTAGGCTTTTTATATATTCTCAGTCATGAATCATCGATTGCTAAGCTTCAGAATTAAGCTGGACATCAGAACTGTACTCGGTGGCCACTTGATCAGGTTCACCTGCTCTTTAACACAAATGGCAAAATCTGTGGCTGCAACTGAAGTCATACAGCATACAGACAAGGTCAAGAAGTTACTTAGCTGAGCATTAGAACAGATAAGTATGGTCTAGATGATATGGAATGAGATGGAATTATCAGTGCACTACAAAGTAGTTCAAGCATGTCAGAAAAAGCCAACCCTCCTGGGGTTCTAGAGAATGGTGTAATAAATACCCTTTCAGTAACTTATGTCGCCAAAACACCTTGTTAATAATAGAGATCAGCAGACAATGGCCAAAGTCTTTATAGCTGACAGGCCACAAATGCAAAAAATAACCGTACAGTACAACATTTATGTGCAAAAAGGTATCAATGAACTTCATTGTCAATCCTAGAAATGGTTCTGGAGACAAAGGGGGGGGGGGGGGGGTGGGGGTTGCGGCGAAAAAAAAATTAAGTAGTAAAAAGGTTATAATTTTTTAAAATAAGTTTGGGGTTTTAAAATGTTTTTTATTGTTTTAGGTTAGTT
>JABFDZ020000043.1:11196611-11217339 GCA_019775955.2 Pollimyrus isidori
GGTCTGCACTGTGTGCTGTGCATTGTGCCGGAGTGGAAAGTGAGAATCATGAAGGCTGTGCATTTTATGACTACATTATGAAGGGAACTGGCATGTGTACATACATACATACATACATACATACATACATACATACATACATACATACATGCACATGTCTGCGGTGGAACTGCGTGTGTAGTGTGACTGACATTTCTCTTTTACTCCTCTGGGACGGTAGTCAAACCAGCATATATGCCCCCCCCCCCCCCGATCACTTACCTCTGTGGCTTTGAGCCTCACTCCTGCGGTTACCTCGACTGATCCAGCTCTCTCCCAGCTCGGTTAATGTTTGTCCCTCTGTGGCGTGGGGCGGGGGGGGGGCACCCAGAGTGCCTGCCACGGCTGCCTTCTGAGCTCACGCTTTGTCATCCCAGGCGGCTAAGAAGACCGTGAAGGCCGTGCTGTGGGTGTCGGCGGACGGCCTGCGTGTCGTCGACGAGAAGACGAAGGTAGGGAGGCCGCATGCCAACGTGTGGCCGTTACGAGTTTAATAACGTCTGGAGATTCATGGGCTTGGCCTGGCTGTGGTTCCACCGCCCTGCCCTGCATGGGGCGTCTGTGCATGTCAATGTGTCCTAGCTACACTGATGTATGAGGAGTATGATGTCTGCACCCCATGTCACATGGGTAAGGGCTCAGTGTAACTAAAGCAGGCATGCTTCTTTCTATAAGGACCTGATCTTGGATCAGACGATAGAGAAAGTGTCTTTCTGTGCCCCGGATCGCAACTTCGAGCGGGCCTTCTCGTATATCTGCCGAGATGGGACCACGCGCCGCTGGATCTGCCACTGCTTCATGGCTGTCAGAGACTCTGTAAGCCCCGCCCTCTTTACCTAGGACCACGCCCCTTGAGTAACACCCAACCCCCTTTCCCTGTTGACCTGCTTCGGTCATCTTGCAGGGGGAGCGGCTGAGCCATGCGGTGGGCTGCGCCTTCGCTTCCTGCTTAGAGCGCAAGCAGAAGCGGGAGAAGGAGTGTGGGGTGACGGCCACCTTCGACGCCAACCGCACCACCTTCACCCGCGAAGGCTCCTTCCGCGTCACCACGGCGACCGAGCAAGCCGAGCGTGAGGAGGTCTTGCGGCAGATCCAAGATGTCAAAAAAGGTGTGTGTCTTGGGAGGGGTGGTCTTAAGTGTTCTTTATAGACATTAAGGGAGTTCTGCCATGCTAAGCTCCCCATACAGATTGGTTTTTGCATGCCGTCTACTGGAAGATCAGCACTCAAATCTGAGTGATTTATTAGCTCAGATGTGGCAGGACAAATGACAGAGTGCCTAGATGTGGCGTATCACCGAGGCCTGGCTGCACCTCGTGTTCCCGCAGCCCATCCTGCTCCTTATAGTCCAAACATTACAGAGCCGCCCCTGCTTCTCTTTTCTGTCCCGTGAGCAGCCGATGTGGAACTGTCCGTCCCCATAACCACGGCACCTCTGGCGGCGACCCCGGGAGCCCTGCCCCCCCCCTCCTCCTCCCCGCCGGTGGCCCCCTCAGTCACAGACACCAACCCGCACGCCATCCCACGGCGTCACGCCACCGCCGAGGCCCTTGCCCGCCAGGGCTCCTTCCGCGCCTTCCCCACCCTCAGCCAGACGTCTCCCTTCAAGCGCCAGCTATCCCTACGTATGAATGATCTGCCATCCACCGCGCAGCGCAAGGGTTATGGTGAGCAACCCGACCTCCAGCACCAAGGTGTCGCGCTGTAGAGATTGGCGCGTGGGCCATTTTGGCGTCATCTGACGGGGACCAGCTGGCTGCAGTCCCGTTTTATCGTGGTTGTGTACATGGGGAAGCCAGGCTGATGAATACCCCTGTCGGAGCCAGCAGCTGGCTGGGCTCTTGTACTGCTTTGCTGTTCCCTGAGACACACCAGCACAAAGACATGGGGGAGATTCAGCCTTGAATACACATTTATTTGTATAACTAAAGATATATTTGTGTTTGAAGTGTCTACTTTCATTTTTGCAATACATTATAGTATATAAAAAAGGCTTCAGACTACAGACAAGGTTATTTATTTCAGCTCGGGAATAATATCACACTTTAATAGACTGAGAAAAGCATTCAAGGGTGATGGAATGATGCGTGGCCGTGTTTTTTATCTTGGTTTCATTTCTGCGACCTGCTATTTGAAAGTCACTCTTAATTCTCCATGTATGCAGAGGTGGAGATGGAGGGCGACAGCATTAGCTCCCTGTGTACCCAGATCACCTCCACATTCAGTGGGCCCCCTGAAGATCCCTTTTCCTCTGCTCCCATGCCTAAGCCCACTTCTTCGCCGCAGTCTCCGGCTGTGCCAGGTATGCCCCGTCTTCAGGCGACTAGGCCTCCATGTCCTCGGTGAGCATGCTTCTCAATCCAGCTCTCTGGGTTCCTTCGGCAGTCAATGGATCTGCTCCTGCCTCCAGCCCACCAACCACTAGCATGTTGAGCACGGCCCCCCCAAGCCTGCCCCCGCCGTTGCCGGCGCGAGATACCAATCCCTGGGCCAAGCCTGCTGCCGGGATACCGGGCCAGGGCTACATAGGTAGGCTTTAGTTGACAGAGCTACCTGTTCATAGGTATCTCTCTATTTTGGAATGACTACTTAGTCCACAGTGACCCACAGACAGTCCATGTTTTTGCTCCCTCTCAACTCCGGGAGCACGGAGGGCACAAAAACATGCACTGACTATGGGACCCTGAGAACCAGATTGGGACACAGTAGCTTAGACAGTTGGACATGTTGATCTGTCAAGTTCTTCTGAAGGAAAGATTTTGACCCGGCCATAATTTTTGGTCAGTTGTTAGTACACTCCTCTAAAGGACCTTATTGGTTGAGGAGAATAAAGATGACATCTACACGTTACGCATCTTGTGTACATTCCTTGGGAGGAGCAGGGGAACTGTACCCTGGGGCTTCCACGGGTAACCCTCATGGCTGAGCTCTGCCTCTAAGGCTTTGTGTTATGCTTGCTTTCTATGTACTTCACTCATAGGTTTAACTTGCACAAAAATGATCGGTCTAGAGAGAATAACCAATCAGATTGTAGAGGAGGTAGGTGCAAACAACTGGAGAGGGTGAAGCCAACCAGTCCGATGTCTAGGTCCCACCTCCTCGAGTTGCTTAGACCCACCTCCACTACAATCTTATTGGTTATCTCTCTAGACTGATCACTTTTCGCTCTGCCCTAAGATCATTTTCTGGTAGGTAAAGCACTCATGAGCACTTACTTAGAATTCCCCTGTCCTCCAGGAGGAGACTTGACCAGCACCACCCCTGCACCCGCCAGCTCTGGCCCCGCCGCCCTGCATACCCACAGACGGACCCCCTCGGAGGCAGACCGCTGGCTAGATGAGGTGACCAAGTCTGTGCGTGCCCAGCAGCCCCCTGTTGCTGCAGTCATGGGCACGCCATCCCCACCCACCCATCATATACCAGTGCCAGCGGTCCCCTTCATGCCCGCTCTGGCTCCGGCTGTGCCCTTGCTTCCCCCGCCGCAGCCCGTCTATCCCATTCCTGCACCGGCCTCCTACCCCATTTCCAATGGGGCCCCATTCGGGGCACTCAGTGTGCCCGTCGTTGGCATCACCCCGTCCCAGATGGTAGCCAACGTCTTCGGCACAGCCGCTCCCCCTATCCAGCAGGTGCCCTTCCCCCAGCACAGCGTCATCACAGCTCCCCCCAGTGGCCTCTACAAGCCCTCCCCACCCCTGGCCACCGACCCAACCTCCTGCTCCCCGTTGCACCCCAATGGCAGTGCCTCTGTCAACGGTGCGGAAATCTGGGCCGGCCAGGGCCAGCCCCAGGGTGGCGATTTCGACAGCCAGTGGGCCGCCCTCGAGGGCCAGTCACGCCAGCGACCCACGCCGTCGCACACAAACCCCTTCTCCAGTGAGCTGCAGAAAACGTTTGAGATCCAGCTGTGAGGCTGGGCACCACTAAGAATGTAGAGAGGAGGCGATGATGGCAGGGGGGGGGGTCAGGAGTACAGGACCCCAACACCCTGCCTGAGTACCTCCCGAAACTGAATGGGACGTGAAGGTCTGTAACCAGCAGGTGGTATCTGGAGACCTGTGAGTTTGCCAGTGTGGTATCCATCCAAGTGTTTTGTATGTCCATCACCCTCTCAGTCGTGATGCCTCATGCAGCAAAGCTGTGCATGGAGGATGACAAACTCTGCCAGCACCAACTCCCACTCGGCCTTGCTCTGAGCTTTTACTGCCCCCTTGTGGTGGAGGTGCAATTTGCTGCCCCACCACTGCAGGCGCTGAAGTGCTGAGGCAAACGGAGCTTCCAGACAAGCGTTTCAGACGTGGAGAAGGAGCACGATGAAAAATAAGAATGCCAAAATCTTTATTTTTATGCATTTATTATATTTTAAAATGAATTTAATAAGTTGTATATAATACTGCCAAAGGTGCAGGCTAACCATTATTGGGATAAGTGTATATAGACTTTTTTTTTTAATTGTATGTAAATGTAATGTTGAGTTATGGGATTTTTTTTTTCTTTTGATGCCCTGTGATTTGCAATGAGATTTTATCGTATATTGTCGTCGAGGCAGAAAGCCCCCCCCGCCTGAGCCCAGCGAGCAGCTGGCTTGGAGGATGGGTAGCTGTTCGGGGGGGGGTGTTTCTGCCCCTCTTTTAATTTATAGTGCACACCAGCCCCCGCTCTGCTTCCTGCCCACGGGGCAAGCCCTCTCCTTTTTGATTTGTCTGTCTCTTTTTAATGTCTGTCCATCTGACCTGCATTCCTCGTTTTCCGTTATGGCTTCAGTCTGCATGGTTCCTGCTGGTAGACCGAGGAGTGACCCGAATCCGGCTGCTTCCAGTCCCATTTTCAGGTCCGTGTGTGACCTGTGACCCCTTCCTGTGTTTTGTTCTCATCCTTGAACCTGTGACAGCTGGTCTTTCTATCCTTGCTTTTTATTTTTTCACTGCTCTCTCAAACTGTTGGGACAAAGACTGAATAAAGT
Source organism: Pollimyrus isidori (assembly GCA_019775955.2). NCBI lineage: Eukaryota > Metazoa > Chordata > Actinopteri > Osteoglossiformes > Mormyridae > Pollimyrus > Pollimyrus isidori. The sequence continues at coordinate 11,201,614 of JABFDZ020000043.1, forward strand.
GGTGGTCAGAAAACTGTTTAAGTTCTTCATCAAAATATCCTGAATGACCACAGCTGGGCATCATTCTATTAGGAGTGTGGCTCCCATAATTCTGGTATATGAGGAATAATGATCCACCTGGTGAATAAAAGTATTACTAGCATGCAGAAACGGAAGGGTCACCAGCCCTACTAACTACTGAAATAGAACACGAATAATTCATCCCAGAGGACTTCAGTGAAAGTCATACTACAAAGGAGGGAGATCATGCAAACTCTACACACAGAACCCAGGTCCCAGAGGTGTGAGGCAATATATGTCATATATAAACTTAAAGAGTTTATTTTTAAATTACCAAAAAAACAGACAGCATGTTAATATCGGTCTTTAAACAGAAATGAAATGGTCAAGGCCGTGTGTGAATGAGTTCCTGCATCCCCGTTCAGCAGCACCTCTGCCACAAGCTGCTTTTACAGGTGAATTTCCTGAAAATACATGAGGAAGGTGCTTTTTTTCCTCCCCAAAAGAAATTAAACGTCAGAAATGTGTATGATGAACAAATTTCAACCTCAGGGGATCAGGGTCAAGCTTGTTAGTGATGACTTGACATTTTTCAGCCAGTATGTTATATTTCAGAAATATATACCTGCATGAAACATTTCTGAGTTGAACCAGACTTTTTCACATGACATCCTAGACCTGGCCATTCATTAAAAATCCTGTTTAACAAATCAATAAAGACAGTAAAGTTAAAAAAAAATAAAAAGAAAGTGGTCGCTCTTGCCATTCAACCCCCCTAAAACAGCCAGGCCCTCATTTGCCTGCCTGCTGGGCCTGCCGGCGGAGAAGCACATAGATCTTCTCCTTGATCCAGTCCTTGTTGTAGGGCTGGTAGGTCTGGGTGTCTGCACGGTACCTAGGAGGTGGTTGATGACAGACACAATTAGCTTTTACACACGGAGTTCTCCTCCTGTACACTAGAGGGGGCTTTCCAGGGGACAATGCCACTAACAATGAACACCAAGTACAGCAGATCATTTCAAAAGAATCACCTTCAGTACTCTGTCTTTCAATCTACTAGACCACATACAAGTATTGAATTTGCTTTTTCCTGTCTGTCCTGACATTTCTCTGACAAAATCTGGACAATGCATATACACGATTAAAGCCTGGTTGTACAAGTCGGCTCACTGTTATCCTGCATATGAAGACTTCAAAGTGCACTCGGAACAACACAAAAAAAACTTGCAGCTCAATGGTTCCTGATTGGCTAAAAAAAGCTGCATTAGAGTGACAAGCAGAGCCAGACCCCAAATGGAGAACATTCTCCAAGTTATTAGAGCTGCGTCTTGACAGTGGCTAAGATACACGATCACCAATTCATTTAAGGGACAGCTTTGTGTATGTTGTTGCTGAGGGTAAATTCCTCAGTGGTGGGGAATTAGACACCAAACCCTTCCAGTGACAAGAAGCAGGGCAGACTTACACCAGGCAGCTGAGGTCAGCCAGGTCGTCGATGAAGTCGAACAGCTGGCTGATGTCGTATGTGATGGACGGGCTGTTGGGATTCATCCTCTTCAGGTGCTCCTCGTACATTTTGCAGACGCCTAGCAGTATTGGGAAACATCGGTCAGCCTTTCTTTCGGGGACGAAGCAAAATCCGGCCCCACGGGTTTGGCTATTTTTAAAGCTGCAGTTGCTGCAGTGATGCACTGCACTGGAGAGCCAGTGTTAAAGGGGGGATTTATCCAGTTTATTTTTAGTGAACTTCAAAGTACATGCAGGAAAGGCACTGCATAGACGGACACTCCTTTGTCTGGCATTTCTGACAGGCCATCGGAGGGGTGTAAAGCAAAGACGCCAGATCAGTTCAAAGCAGCCTGGTCATCTGCTGCAGAAAGTACTCAAGTCCTTAAGGAGGACAGGTTTTCCCTCACTCAAGGCAGACTCAGGGCCATATTATACCAATTGTACCCCTAAATGGAGAATACAACGAGCAATCCTCAGAGAAAAAGGGAAACGTGTGTGGGTGCAGAAGTCCTGCAATGAAGTGCTAGACACACTGGACAGACAATTCAATGAAGGAAAAAAGTAAAAGACCTCTTACCTTCCATGCACTCATTGACAGACTCATAATCTGCATATGTTCTCCCCTCAGGCCTCTTGGTGGGCTGGACCAGCAGGATTGTGTGGGACTGTGACACAGAGCTTCAAGTTAGCATGGGTTTACTTAGCATGCTAACTCAAACCATCACTACCTGATAAATGGCTTGCCGTGCTGTGATGATTTGACAACACCCTTCCTATAAACACAAAGGCATGCTTTCCTACTCCTTTTTGGTTCGGATTATTTGCAAGTTTCAACGTTTTAAAACTCCAAGCGAATTTATTCTAGAGAATAACCCCTAGTCATTAGATGACCTGAATAAAGTAATTTTCAGATGCTGTAATTCAGCAGAATTGGCCCAATGCTTTCATTCTCAACTCTTGATCACTCAAGACATTAATCACAGACGTCCTCCAACCTGCCCTCATAAGCAGATGGTCGGACCGTCAGCAAGCAGCCCCAGCTGGTACTCCTGCCCAATTTCTTAAGTCAGATTTCTTCTAAGCGATTTTTAGACACAGCTGCAACTTTAAAACCTTAAATAGAGAAAAGCAGACAGAGATGGGGCACAGGACAGGCTACGGTCCATCTGGAAGTAAAGCTAGAAAGAGCCAGTAAGATATACTGATGTTTTTAAATTATGCAAGTTTTAGTGGAACAACTTTTATTAATCAAAGTAGTTCTGTTTTGCAATTTGAGAGAAATATGAAGTCCAGTTACATGTGTCATACATTTGGGTTGCAGAGGACGTGGCTATGGCTGATGCTGCTGCTCTGAGTGGTAGGATGAGGCTAGGAGGAGAAAGTCTGGATGCAGCTCCCAGTGCCATCAGCCCCGACCTCAAAGCCAATGTGATAATTATGGCAGCTGAGCATTTCCCCCCTAAAAACTTACCAGAACTGTAATATACAAGTTCAAAGAGAAAATACATTTCTATAGCTACAATTTGCTGAAAATGGAGCCCTTAGGTCAGTAACCATCTTTTATTCTGAGACTGGAAAACGTAGGTTGTGTTACTAAAATTACAGCAGCTTGAAAGAAAGGTAACAACAGAATACTTTATTAAAAAGGAGCTGCCTTGGAAACTCACGATGGCTAATTATAGTACCGACTAAGTGGTCAACTAAAGGTACAATGTTTGCATTTACATTATAATTAAACCGAAACTTACACACAATCCCGATGCTCGTATAAAGAATGTGTACTACCGTATATAAAAGCCGAGATTCAATTAAGCATTTTTGTTTATCGTTTTAAATGAATGATTTACTGTGATTTACTGTAAAGCAAGATAAACTGTGATGCCGTAAAAGTCATTTGATTTTTTGCCTTTATGTTGAGACACCTGGGCGTGTTTTCCTGACATTGATACTGCACACAACATTCATGACATTCTGATGGTCTTGCAATACTGTAATCTACTATTATACAATCTGTATCAAAACTACTTCCAATAAATGTGTCAGTTTGAATAAAACATAGCGGGTACAACTGTGGCGTTTGATTAATTCATATGGAGAATTGTAATTAACCTTTTATCGCAGTACCAAACGTGATATAATAAACAAAAGGCTTTCTGCTGCTTAGGTAAATAAAGGCCCTGGATAGTAATTGAGGAAGTACGGTAAGTGATATATATCCTGACGTCGAATGCGCTGCTTTCTTTCAGTTCCTGTCAGCATTTAATCAATACACCAATATTGTATTTATTAAATACCGACATTTCATACTAGTCTTTACTACCCAGTGGCATATTGGAATGTGTAATTTGATCATTGAACAAGTCCCGATCTAAGGCATGTGATCGGTAGAAGTATTAGATTAGAAATAGTCTGGTTGTAGCTTCGATTTCCAGCTAGCCTGGATCGTATTGTACTTGTACGTTGCATAAACTACACTGGTTTTACTACCCTGCGCCTTTGTCTAAATTCACCTAGGCATAGTTCATATTTAATACTGAGTTTGCATACATTAGTACGACTTCTCAACTGCCGCTTTTAATACACTCATAGCTATACACGCCATCTTAATTATGTGAGACACTTGAAGTGGCCAGTACTACCAATTCGTCTCATTGTACAGATGTTTTGCCATCTACATTTATTTTTCATAATATTACAGGATGCGCAGTTAATAGGGCTTGCATAAGCAATGTCCAAAATGTTGGTTACTCTAGAAACTGAACGTAGCCAAAGACCCGATTAATTTAGATGCAATCCCAGTACTAACGCTACACTATGGCAGTTATTTTAGGAACAAATGAACGAACGACACAGCTAAGATAACACAATCAAAAAGAAAACGAGCGACTGTGTTATCCAGCAATGACTGCAGCCAGCACGCATGTGCTCCATACCGGCCCGCTCATGAACGCTGAATGAAAACACTCTGGTACAACATTTAAAGGCAAGATCATCCGTGCGCTTACCATAACTGTTAGATATTTACTGTTCGCTGCACGTCTCACTGTTGAAGCAAATTCACCACAACGGGCGACCTTTTCGAGTGTCGTTTTAAACCAACTGGGAGACCACCAAACACAAATGTCGGGGAACAGGTACTAGCGTACAGGAAGTGGTACTCCGGAAATAGAAATGCATGATGGGAAATGACAGAAATCGATGTTCAAAACTCGAGGTGTGTGTGTAACCAACGTGACTTGTTTGGCCCTAGTAAAAGCAGCGAAATTAATTTTAAGATTCTCTGTAGTCATGTTTCATGCAACCACTCGCTACGTTTTTGATAACATATGTCTAATATGTTCATAAAATAAGAAGAAACCATTCACCGTTAGTTTCAAAGCAATTAGTTATCTTAAAATAGTTTATTAATGGATGTGGCATTTTTGGTATATTATGTTTCAGCAGGTTGTCACAGTTTGGTTGCATAATTATATTTCTTTCAGGTATCAGAGCAAACCATACTGATGTCAATATTTAGCTACTTTGTCTTGGGAAAGTTTATGATGTCAGAGCGATAAAGAATAAATGTAATTTGAATTTGTTCTTTTTATACACAGTCCTTGTTTGTCTCTGCTGGAAAAGATACCAAGATCTTTATATACTAAAGCCTCCAAAATGTGTACAATATTATACACTATAGTTAGCTGGCTGTGTCTTTTGACAATATAACTTGCTTAGTGTGATGTCTGTATGTTGCCAGTGTTAATGTGATTATATTTAAGTAAGACATATCCAATGCACACTGCAGAGACTATCACAATTCATGTACTTCTGTTGCAGATATAAAAAGTGTACATGTACATAATCAAAATAAATCATGTCCCACACTTTTCTATTTTTAATGTGACCTTTCAGGGAAGCAGATTATTAGGAGACGAAATTTTAAAAATTAGCGTTTAGAGGTAACCAATCACACTTGTTTCCACTGGCAAACATCTATGGGATGTTATTGTTGAAAGAGCTCTATCAGGAGAGAGATATGCCATGGAGCACTGTGAAGACGGTCATCTTCACATGAAGAAAATGTGACATCACCAAGACCAGAATCTGAACATTTTCACTATAATTCTAAGTGATGTGTTTGTTGCAAAGGTCCCCATTCCTTTGGCGAAACATGGTGTTGGCAAAGTCATGCTCTGGGAACTGCTCTTAAGCTGGGTATCTGGCTGGCTGCAGTTATCAAGATGTTTGGAGAAAAAAACATTGTTCCCCACCCCCATTACAAAGCTGAAGATAAAGAGGAATTTCACAGTCTAACATGATATTGAAATCTTTAAGTGACCTAATCAGACGCCAGGCTTCAACCCCATAGAAAACCTGTGGAATGATTTTAAAAAGACTGTTCACAGGAGACACCTTGGCAATTTAAAGCAACCTCCACTTTTTTTTCAAAGAAAACTTATTCGCAACAATTTACTGCTGTAATAAATTTGAAACGTTTTAAATTTTAATGTGTCGTAAAAAATTGATTTCCTCTTGTAAGGTCAAATTAAGAATGCAATACACATGTCTTAAATAATTGTTGATGGTTAATAAATGTTCAAAACTAATTTTAAAAATGGAAAATCTACTTTACTGATATACAATAATTCAGTTCTCTAATAACAATATTCTAGAAAGAAAGTGTTTATATGTTTTTATGCATTTAAGTAGAACAGTCAGTTATAAATAGCATTTTGGTGCCTGGCTAGGTCATAAACAGATTTCCAGTGTAATTGAGGTTCTAGTTGGAATTTGAATGACAAACCAAAATATAAGGAAACCTGTGACATATATATTTAGTGGGTTTACTAGGCTTACATCTGTTGGGTTTACTGGATATTTACAACTCTGGAAAAAATTAATAGACCACTCTGTATATATATTTTTTTAAATCAGCATTTTTGAATCCTGGCTTAATCATGGTTCTGCTGGCAGAAGGCTGCACAGTGAGGCAGGTTGGTTCCAGGTTAAAAGTTTCTAAGACAGTAGTTCACAAGAACAAGGTGAAGCAGGAGATACTGACAATGACCAAAAACCAGCCAGGTAAAGGGCAGAAGCAACTTTCTAATGCTAGAGATGACCATTAACTTATCCGACAGCACCTCATGAAACAGAGAATGACATGAAGTGACCTTAAAAAAGAGAAACATTAAATGGTGTGAAATGCACTGCTAGGACAGTTCATAACAGGCTCCTAGAAGTACGACTGAAGACCCATAAAACAAGGCAGAAGTCCTTCATCAGTGATAAGCCAGGTGAGCCAGGGTGGAGTTTGTGAAAAAAAAATGTTTTCAGGCACAAATCCATAAATTGAGAAATGAGTGAAACTGGTTTTTTTTTGTGGTCTCTTAATTTATTCCTGAGCTGTATTTAGGGGATTTACTGGGTATCGCATCTGTGTTATTATGAGTGTTGGTTTTAAGTTATGTGTGTCTTTTATTTAGACTTTGCTGTTACCTTCCTGGCATGGGCTGGTTTGTAATCTCCAGAATGTCTGCCTGCTATTCTTAAAGCTGTGTCTAATTGGATTCTGTTTTGTATCGGAACACTCACTACGAAATCTGCTGCTTTGCCTACAAGAGCACATTGGAGATTACAGTTTTTACTTAAACACTATAGGAAAATGGATGGACACTTCATTCAAAAATGAAATCTCTGGGAAAACACATCTATTCAAAATACAAAACACATTGGTTAAGTGAAAATACTTACAGTAGATACACAGATGAAAATACAAAACTGAACACCAATCAGCCAGCTACAAAAAGGCCTCACTTAAGCCATTTTGAGAATTTTGCAAGCATGGAGGCAGGGAGAACTAGAGACAGACTGAAGAGGGCATGCAACCACTGTTATTTCTAATGACATAAGAGTAACTTTGGTGGAGCATATCATCAACCACGGCCTGACTATGAGGGAAGCTGGGCAGAGAGTCCCCCCTAATCTAAGCTGTTTCACAGCGTCATCTATTATAAGGACATTATGCCCGGAATACAGGTATGTCTTCTACTCTCCACTCAGACTGTATTTATAGTATTTACCGTACTGTACCATATTACATTTCCATATCACATGTACTGTATTGCAGGGTGGCTAATTTTCCTTTTTGAACAAAAGTGGTAGGTTTGTGAAACATACTGTGAAAACGTGTTGAGATGTTTCCGTACTGTGTATGGTATATACAGCAAAGTACAGTATATACAGTACTGTATATGGTATATACAGCAAAATACAGTATATACAGTACTGTGTATGGTACTGTATATACAGTAAAGGACAGTATATACAGTACTGTAAAAAGGAAGTCAACCAATAAATTGTGGTTCCATTTTTCTTCAGAATGGCTAGAAGACCTACTGGGGGTGGACGCCAACGCCTGTTCACCCAACAGCAGGAACTTGCCATTGTGAACCTAGTCTGAGAAAGCAATGCAATCCATCTCCAATGCAATCCAGCTACGGCAACAAATACTTGAACATAGGCAAGTTTTCATCAACATAAATCGAGTAAGCATTACCACCATCAGACGCATCTTAGTAAAGCACAACATAACCATGAAGCAATTGTACAGGGTCCCATTTGAGAGGAACAGTGTCAGGGTCAAAGGTCTTAGACATGAATATGTACAGGTAAGTGTTGCAGTCCTTTATATTTAGAATACGGAATGAGTGCAATTGGATTAGTACCACATAGATATATTCAGAAAGCTATACAGGTACCTGTGTGGTGGGGTGGGGCGGTTCTGTATGTGTAGTAGTGTAGTTGTATGTTTTGAGTAATGCCATCCACAATAAGTATTTTCTGTTGCAGAGAATCTTGGTCATGGATGGAGCTGTTTGGCCTCATGAATTTATTTACATTGACGAGGCTGGATTCAACCTTAGCAGAAATAGATGACAGGGACGTAATATACTTTGAAAACGGGTGATTCTGCATGCATCCAGGGGCCACACAGGGGAAATATCACATTGTGTGTCGCCGTAAGCTTTGGAGGGCTACTGCACCATCACTCTAAACTGGGTCCCTATAATGCACAACACATAATCACATTTCTAGATGCACGTCATGATGCATTTGTACAGGACAGGCCAGAGCAGCCCAGGTTTGTTGTTGTCTGGGATGATGTTAGTTTCCATCGGGCTGCTCTCATCCAGAACTAGTTCACCAACCACGATCAATTTGAAGTTGTGTATTTGCCTCCTTACTAGCCATTTCTTAACCCTATAGAAGAGGTTTTTTCCACTTGGAGATGGTGTGTATATGATCGCCAACCAAATGCCCACATGCCTCTTCTGCAGGCAATGGAACAGGCCTGCGGAGACATTGAGGTAAGGTCAACTGATGGATGGATTCGGCACACAAGGGGATATTTTCCCCCGAAGCTTAGCGAGAAAAGTCATTGCTTGTGATGATGATGAGATCCTATGGCCAGACCCCAACAGACAGCAAGATCCATAAGCTCATTTACACACAATTGTGCTTTTCTGTGTTTACAGTAGTGTGTTCCTTTAACTGAATTTACTGTACTGTAAAGTACACTACTGTAATGTACTATATTGAGAATTGACAATTTACAATTGGATAGTTGTGAAAACGTGCCTTCTGTGGAACTGAATAAAAACATTGCAAACAAAAGCCTGCAGCGTTTTATATAATGTGTGTTACTGCTGATCTGAAAGTGTTTTCATATGATAAAAGTGGGGATCATTTTGTCATTAGAGTGACATTTTGACAAAGGATTGTTAGATTTTGATAGCAGATTTTCAGTCTGACATAGATGTGAAAGGTTTATTTCCCAGTGTTGTGTCTTATTTGGTTGAGTGTAGAGTTTTGACATGATGAGCCAAGTTTTCAACTTGAAACGTGTTCAAGCAACGAGCAAAAGCTGTAAGAGGATTTATACCCTACACTTAAAAAAAAATGGTACAGGCCTGAAACACGGTTGTTTCCCAAGGTACAAACAATATTAATGTATCCTCAATGGTACAAAATGTTCCTCAGAGTCCATCACTGTACCTTAAAAGGACAATTTTACCCTCAAAGGTACAAATAGGTATGTTTTTTCCCTTCCATTGCTTGGAGAGAGTTGGCCATGGTGTTACAACTGTCAGCATCTGAACAACGAGGTAGCAAATACATAAATTAAACCAGATGCTCAGGCATATCCACCAGTTCCATTATCTCACACCTTCAGGGATGGGGGCTCAAATCGAACCTGTTTGTGTGTGAGAGATACAGAGAGAGAGAGAGAGAGAGAGAGAGAGTGAGAGTTACCCCCACAGGCCAAAGACATGAAGTTGGCTGGACTGACCTCCTTAAACTGCCCAAAGTGTATAACAGCATTAGGACCATGTGGCCTGTGCTGCCTGGATGGGTTCCAGATAAATGACCAGAATGACTAGGTGACTGTGACCAGAAGAGATTGGAAGACTGACAGATGGATGGATGGGTGGATGATTATGTAAGCATTTTGTTTCACTACCAAGCAAATGAAAACAAATGAGAACTGGGCAGTTAATCTGTCATTCATTCAACCTTTACAGATGTAGGGTGTGTAGAGGAGCTTAGGCTTTTCTTTATGAGGAGCTCCCAGGATAGCTCCTGTAAGGGGATTAATCAGCAAAGATGATAAGTATTGGAAGAGGGATCCTGCTGCAGCAGGGAGAAGGGAGTAAGGTATTAAAGTAAGGCAATAATGTAGTTAGCTTCTCAAGATCAGGCACCAGAAGGACTTCCTGGAAAGTCATATTCTTTCTTTCCTCCGATACTCACTGCTGCTGAAGCTCAAGAGCTCGATACTTCAAGCCAACTGTCACTCAGCCTGAAAACAAAGTTGAATGTCTAAGGAAAAGCTGGAAGGACTCATGAAAAGCATGGAAGTGATGCTGCGGGAGATGGAGCAGCTGAAATCACACTGCGGGCAGCAGGCTGAGGAGCTGAGCCAGCTGGTGGCAGAACTGCGAGGTGAGAACCGGGAGCTGGCGGAAAAGTACAGCCAGCTGGCCCAGGACATGAAGGAGGCCAAGGAGATCATCGCCCAGCTTCAGGACACCAAGTTTGCCTTCGATGCTAAAGAGAGACAAGCCCAGAAACTCAACCGCCAGCTCTGAGACTGTGAAAGGACACAGGGTTAGGTAAAGGTGTGAAGAAATCTTTAAGATAAAAAACAAAGGCAACAAAGAAGTTAATGGGAACAAAACACCTGGAACAGGACCTGACATAGGAAATATAACATGATGTATATTGCCAGCACTGTAGGCACAGTTATTATATAGGAAATATAACATGAAGTATTTTGCCAGCACTGTAGGCACACTTATTATATAGGACATAACATGAAAAATATTGCCAGCACTGTAGGCACAGTTATTACATAAGAAATATAACATGAAATATATTTCCAGGACTGCAGGCACAGTTATTTGCTTTTGTTCTTTGGTTGCTACAGTAGGTAAGGCAACATGGGTGAAATTAAGTAATTATCACAGCCCTTTTCAGTTTGGTGGTGTAGTATTCCTTTTAAAGTTCTGGTTAGATGTAATGACTAAGGCTTTGAGGTTTTTTTACAAGCAGATCTGGAAACTATGAATCTGGTACTATATTTGGATGTAACTAGACAGACTGAACAACAACAAGATTACTCAAAAGACATTTTTTATAAGATTATATTTCTGAATTTTATGGGCCCAAGTTGACTTTGTCATTCTGAATGCTCATCTAGAAAATACAGGAAAACAATCTGTGCCTTTCTCTCCCACTACACTGGACACCCTAACGGCGACGAGAGAGATGTTGGAATGAGTTGGCAACCACTGGTACCTAGAATGTGTCATGGGGTTAGGCTAGCCGAGTTAATGCAGTAGAAACTAGCCGAGTTAATGCAGTGCCTACGAAATGAATAGCAATGACAGCTCTGCAAGATTACTCAGAAAAATTTGATCTACCCTCTAAAGTAAACAAGTGGATTTCCTTTAAAAGCATCATGGTTGGGATTCATATAAGGCTGATGGACCTACGAAGAGCTGTATTCTGCTACTTTCATCTGACCTCATCTGATACTCCAAGGATCCCAATAAGAGTTGTAGTTTGTGATAGTGATCCCGCAAGACCATATCCAAAGACTTCAGAAGAGACATCTGAACAAAGCTGAAGTAGAAACATATTGTACACGTCTTCCAAAGGGGATGGGATTTTAAACATTGCTCTAGTGTGCTTCTGAGGTGATAAGTGTGTATAAATTTGCTTATGTAAATTAATTAACATAATATGAATAATTGGAGAATAAAAGTGCTTGAAGATGTAGTATAACGGCACCTCAATTAAAGTGCATCCTTTTATATACTTTGTGCAGCTCTTCACAATTACTGCCTGTGTTCGCCACAAAAAGCAGAGTTTGCATGTGGTAAATGTCTCTGGGCAAAGGAGGCCGACTGAGGAATTGCGACTTTGTGGTGTAAATATCCTAAATACAGCCTTGATGCTGGGAATTGTTGTCTCACCTCTAAAACCTTGTAATATCCATTTTCATACGTCCCATTTGTCTGGTTTTGTCTGCAAATACTCAGTGGCAGACAGCTGTTGTTTGAGGGATTACATAAGCCGCCTTATGGATGAAACGTCAATAGAGCCAAGCAGCTTTGGAGGATTTTTTTTCTATAGCTGTGTTTCCTAAGGTGGTCCTTGGGGGTCCCAAAGACGGTCTACGTTTGTGCTCCCTCCCAGCTCCCAGCCAGACAGTCCTCAAATATGTACTGTCTGCGGGTCCCCAGGGACCAGACTGGGAAACACTGCTCTTTAGCCTGTGCCTGCTACCACTCTTTTCCTCTGCTGATCTTGGCTTCATAGCCCGTAACTTAACGACTGGAATTACCCTGCTGTTTGTTCAGACATGCTTCTATTGGTTTATATTAAGATACATTGTCTGATAGTGCTGTGTGGGTGGGATATCCAATAAAAAGTATGACATTGTAAGCATGATATTTTAATACATGCTAATTAAGCCAGTATTGAGATGGAACATTTATCGATGACAATGTGTTTTTGTAAAGGCAACCATCATTAGTTTCAAGTCACAGGCAGCTGTGAAGTAATTGAGGCAACCTGTAAGATAAAGTAGCATGGTAAATTCACTAATGGCAGAAATTTTGGAAGTTGACGTGAGAGAAAATGTGACATGACAAAGAGGCCATCCGTTCATAAAATTAATATCTAATAGCATAACTAAAATACCTATGCTTGGATATTCTTTTTGCATAATTTGTCCATTATGTATTTATACATTGACTGGCCATGTGCTTTATTAGAAACACCATCTAACATGGACTAAATAGGTGCTTTAAACATTCCTGAGACATTCTGGTACATGTTGACATGATTGCATCACATAATTGCTGCAGATTTGTTGGCTGCACCTTCATACTGTGAATCTCCAATTTCACTGCATCCTAAATGTGCTCTATTGGATTCACATCTGATGATTGGGGAGGCCATTAAAGTACAGTGAAGTCATTTTCATGTTCATGGAACCTGTTACAGACAATTTTTGCTTTGTGACACAACACACTATCATGCTTGCAGTACCCATTAGAAGATGGGTGAATTGTGGCCATAAAGCAGTGCACATGGTCAGCAAAAATACTCAAAACTCAGGCTGCGGCATTTAAACAATACTTGATTAGTATTAGGTACCCCAATGTGTACCAAGAAGACAGTCCCCACATTGTAACATCAACATGATCGGCCTTATCTGTTAATACAAGGTAGGTTGTGTCCATGGACGCTCGGGATGTCGTAGCAGAAATTGAGATTCATCAAACTAGGTGATGTTTCTCCAGTCTTCATTTGTCTGGTTTCTATGAGTGTGCACACACTGTAGCCACAGTTTCCTGTGTTTAGCTGACAGGAATGGAGCCCAGGCAGTGGTAGCCCAACCAGCTCAGTGTTAGACATGTTGTCTGTTCAGAGATGCTTTTCTGCTCACCACTGTTATAAAGAGTGGTTATTTGAGTTACCGTAGCCTTCAGCTTGGACCAGTCCCTCAACAACAAGGCGTTCCCATGCACAGAACTACCACTGACTGGATCCATTTCACACCATTCTCTATAAACTCTAAAGACTGCTGTGAAAATAGCAGGAAATCAACAATTTTTGAAATAGTGACACACCCCATTCAGCATAAACAACCATGTCAACCAGTCACAGTCATAGTCTTAGATTACATTTTTCCATATTTCGATGTTTGACCTAACCAGTAACTGAAGCTCTGTATGATTTTATACACAGAGCTGCTTCCATGCAATTGGTCGATTAGATATTTGCATAACTGAGCAGGTGTGCCGATCTTTCTAATAACGTGACTGGTAAGAGTACATGCCAGTTTGACACACTGTCTATTACACCAACACTCTACTATAACAAATGTGAAATGCAAACCGATAATCATCTATGACATTACTAAGATTATATGTCCTTCATTTACGCACAACTGCTTATTAAGTACAGGGTGCTGGTAAGAATTAGCTTCATCAGGGAAATTCAGGGTATGCCCATCAAACAGTTTAAATCTGAAACTATATATGTAGTTTTATTTTTATGTTAAGAAACAGATCTAATTGCATGACTCAGCATTTATTTGCATCCAGCTTAGTGAGAAATGTCTTCCTGGACACCTAATTTGCCCTTAATAATATAAGACTGAGCTGGACTTCTGTAATACTGCCATATGTGTGTCAGGTTCCCTTTTATATTTTTAGGAAAGGTAGATTTCACATCCAATGAATCTCTGACATGAAAATCCAGGGTATTACTGCAAATCTCTATTTCCATACCTTTCAATCCCCAAAACAAATCTAAAACAAAGATTAAAATATATAATCTGACATAATCAATTTTCTGGACATTGGATTGTGTTCTGTATATGTCTTATTCTTTATATGTAATATATCCCCCAGTCATTGGAAATGTACAGTACTATTTAAATGACTATAACTTCTCTGTTGTCTGGAAGGAGTTAAAAGTAACCTGACACTTGATGCCCAATGAAGCTGTTTCTGAGCACTAACACCAGGGACCCAGAACTGTTGTTCATACTTGCTGTGAACCAGGTGATCAGAGAGCATCCAGGAAAAGCTCAACAGCACAAGGTATGATGATACTTGCATATTTGCGGCTTTATTTATTAAAAATATCAATAACAATATTCTTTTTATCAGATAACAATAACAATAATAGTTTTGTCAATGTCAAGTTTTATTTTACAGGATATCCATAGATAATGGGTAACTTTACATTGATAGTAATTTAATGTTTGTTTTTCTTAATTTAAAAAAAGCGTAATAGGCGTATGTGCGAATCAGCATCAGACAAACTTTGTATAAAATGATTTGGAATTGAAGTCCGTTGCATTTATACTAACAACATCATGAACCAAGAACCTCAGCATTGGAAATCCTAAGTTTGTATATTTAATAAATATAATTAATTTATAAATAATTAATAATTTAATCAATACAACCATTTACGGATGTTACTGTGATACCCTGACTGATTTCACTATGGGATAAAAAGAATAACAAATTCTCAACTATTCAATTTAGCTAATTATTCCTAACAGGCCCTGAAATCCTGACCAAAATCATTGGTCAAACTTTAATAGAACACAAGACCAGAAAAATGTGTAAGTTCTAAGATCCCGGCGACAGCAGCGTGAGTAATGACGCCGTCTTTGTTTCAGTGAAGCATGAAGATCCTGCTGGCTCTGGCTGTTCTGCAGGCCATTTCTGCTCCAGCCCTTCAGGTGAGCAGCACGTTGTTTAAAACGCCACTGGGCCCTGATGCAGTGAGACCTTGGTCGACTCCATACTGAGAGTCACTGCACATGCACTTCTGACAAGACAGTCAGGTCATTCCTGATGCGGCTGTACACCGTTCAGTTTCGGCGGAGGAAAATATATAGGGGTGCTTTAAAATATAAAATAACCAAAATTACAGGTGACTCTATGAATAACCCTCCTTTATCCATTATGTGCCGTGTACAGATTCTTCTACATGTATTCAAAAGTATGGGATAAATGGACTGCATTTATATAGCGCTTCTCTACAAAGCGCTTTACAATTTATGCCCATCCACACACCGGTGGCGGAGGCTGCCATGCAAGGTGCCAACCTGCACACCGGGAGCAATTTGGGGTTCAGTGT
>JABFDZ020000043.1:11228250-11246329 GCA_019775955.2 Pollimyrus isidori
TAGATAGATAGATAGATAGATAGATAGATAGATAGATAGATAGATAGATAGCATTTGCGACTGTTGTGACAAGTGAGTATCATTTTCTGGATAGATTTTCAACCATATTTCTAATCTGTGTTTTACGTTCAGCTGAAAGGCTGCACATGCCGTTACCGTTACCTGTGTGCCACGCCGGCGCCGTTTCCAAGGGTCAGACCGCTGGCGGAGTGACCCATGCGGGGTGACACGGCGGCGGCGCGTGCGTGCGTGCGCTCACGCGGTCGTGTCGCACACTCCGACGTGCTCGTGGGGCGGTGCTGTCACACGCGTCCACTCCCGCCCCCACCCCCCATGCATTCCCAGTTTACCGCCGTGATCCGTGCACTGCGCTCCTAACAGCGATCCGGTCTCCGGGAATCATGGTAAGCGGGCGCTCCGCCGCAGGGGACTGCGCGCTTTTATCAGGCTGATCATCCTAAAGGCGCCGCGCATTAGCGGCTGGCGGGGTGTCACGGGACCCTGAACGGCACCGAAATAAACGGGAATATGCATTATTACAAGTTAGGATCGGTGTTCACATATGCACCTCGGGCCTCTTAAGCCCTCAGGCAGCCATTTTAACCTAATTTTAGCTGAGTAAACGGGTCCAGAGTCATAATAACTAAAGTTAATAAAAATGTTTTTTCACCTAAATATTTTATATCACTACTGGTAATGATTCTATATGAAACTTTATATTTGTGTATAATGATTTTTATATACCCTTACATTATTATTATTATTATTACTATTATTTTTATTATGGCGGCAAATAATGGTGAGAAGAGCCGGTGCGTGCCCTCCGGCGATCGGCAGGCTGTCTGCGGTTTCTCCGCCCCCGCAAGCCGCACCATCCGCGCTCTGGTCACTGCGCTTTTCCTTGATAAATGCTGTCCCCTCCTAAAAATACCACGTGTGTATTACCTAAGCTCGGTTACTGAGAGACGCCTAAAAGACTCGCCACTCTGTTTCATATCGTCCTCACTTGTAACTAAGAGTTTGACTTGTCTTGGTTCTTACTAATAATTTACCTCAACATGACACCCAAAGTCACACCCATCCCAAGAGCACAATGTCATTTATATATAAAATAGATTTGACCTCCAAGTTAGTAACTGGTTATTTAAAAACTTAAAAAATAGACTAACCAGACAGCAAGGTAGATACTCTGAGGGATGTCAAGCAGTGAATTTGCTGTTGATATGGTGTTATAGAATCAAGGGCGCTTAGTGTTATATTCACAATTAGGTTTAGAGGAAGACTCTCCCTAAGACACTGGCTGCCTGCTATGGTCATGACCTATTTCAGCTCTGACTCTTAAGCTTAACTATGTGAAGGGGATAGGTGACAGTAAGCCAGTGCCCTGTGGGTGATGGGCAGTTGGATCATTTTTAGGTGGGTTGGATTTATACCTGTGTTACAGTATTTCCTAGATACAAAAAGAACACATCTAGGTTATGTGGCATTTTACGTTACGACTGGGTGTGAAATCAAGCACCAGCTCAGCTGTGCTGCTCCCGTCCACCAGGCCTCGGGCGTCACAGTGAGCGACGAAGTCATCAAGGTGTTCAATGACATGAAGGTGCGCAAGTCCTCGTCGTCCGAAGACGTCAAAAAACGCAAGAAGGCCGTGCTGTTCTGCCTCAGTGACGACAAGAAGAAGATAATCGTGGAGGAGGACAAACAGATCCTGGTCGGTGACATCGGGGAGTCGGTGGACGACCCGTACGCCTCGTTCGTGAAGCTTTTACCTCTCAACGACTGCCGCTACGGCCTCTACGATGCCACTTACGAAACAAAGGAGTCAAAGAAGGAAGACTTGGTGTTTATATTTTGGTATGTTTGTTGCCTGGATGAGGTCGTTACGTTTGGCCGTTTAAAAAAGGGAATGTGGATGATGGACAGGTCTGCTTTAGAGATTGCTGTTCTGTCTCCATTCATGACTCTCACCTCACAGGGCCCCTGAAAACGCCCCTTTAAAAAGTAAGATGATCTATGCAAGCTCCAAAGACGCCATAAAGAAAAAGTTCACAGGTGAGCTCGCTCTCGGAGCGCTTCCGCTGTGTCTGAAAGAGGTTTATAGGGATGAGTCTTCCTGAAAAGTGACTATGGAGGAATGTTCCTGTTGTTTAGCTACTGGTTTAGGGTATCTGGGGATGTGTCTTAGCTAAGTGCAGTCTCGGAACCTGGATGGGAAATGGTCCAGGTTACTGAAGAGCTTGCAGCCCACAATGAATGCTTGGTTAGAGCTTTGCTGTGACACAGAGCCGTGACGTCGTGGGTCGAGCTGCCGTGGTATTTCCCACATGAGGGCGGCTTCACTCTCTCCTGTCCACAGCCATTTGTCATCCTTAAATTGTGGGATACTCGATACTCTGTGATTCACTTGAACTGGTAACCAGGGCTCCCCCAAGTGGTCAGTCTTGCCCTCCCCAACTCCATAATAAGCTTTCAACACAATCTAAACATTCTACTAGGCTTGGAATCTTGGCGATAGTATTTGCCACGGAGGGGTGGGTGGTCTCAGTCATCAAATCCACTCCCATTATGGGTGAATTTTCAAGTGCTCCCCACCGATATCAAAATATTACATGCTGTGGTATAATGTCTGGATGTTATGGACAATTTGATACTGCCCAATTATACATTATACTTTATTTTCCACATTGATCTGCTCACTTTTTCTAACTTAAAAATACATTTTCATGTGGGTACTCATTATTGTGTGTAGATGCCTGAGAAGTTACAATACGACATAACTAATAGGATGTGATTGTCTTTCTGCTCGCGAGCAAAGTCCCAGGCCTGTTGTGGTGAAATACAGGTCATGCCGCACATTGAGTCTGGGCTGTGTCATGTGATGTCTGCCATTGTTCTGCTGGGGAAAAAAGGCCCCACACAGGCTAAAGACTGCAGGTGTGCCTCCCTTGGGGGGAGGGGGGGGGTTTACTAGTGCCCCACACCTGCCAAGGAGGCCTCTGTCCCCACCTGGCTGTGTGTCTGCTACGCTGGCACTGACTATGCCCTTTGACCCTTTCCTGTTGCCGTTACAGTTCCTGGTCTCTCTCCCTCATCCAGGCATCAAGCACGAGTGGCAGGTCAATGGTTTAGATGACATCCAGGACCGCACCACGCTGGCAGAGAAGCTGGGAGGAAACGTGGTGGTGTCCCTGGAAGGCAGACCTTTGTAAACTGAGAGACACGTGCCATTAGGATCTCCAGCTTCCATCTTATCAGCACTTTTAATATAATTGTATCCAGTTGGAATCTTTTTTTTTTCCCTTTTTAATTTTTTTCTGCATGAAGGACCTCTCACAAACTAACACGAAGCCCTACCAGAGATTCCCGTTCCGTATTTCCTAATCCTGGTAGATCACAGAGCTGAATCCCAAAGCATGCTTTCTAGACTAACGCCGTCCCAGAAGGAAGCGCGGGAAACCGCCCTCCGTCGGAGGGATCCGCGGAACAGAGAGGGCGCCACACGCGTTTGTGCCACACGCTCGCCGAGGCTGTTTTTGCCAAGAGGATAAGAACGGGAGGAATGAGCTTGCTGGAACGCCTCGACTGTCACGACCGCCCGCCTCCGAGGAGTCTGCCAGAGATCAGCTCTGAGTGTCCTTGGGCTGTTTCCTTGGGGTCTGATAGTTTGACTTCTTTATCCCTGGCGTTTCAGCACCGCAAGACACGACCAGCTATGCAGAAGTCGTCCTTTTTGTAAGAAAACTTTTTTTTTTTTAAATTTAGACCAGACAGGTAAAAAAAGAACAGTACATGCTGAGTTTATGTATTCAGGTATCATAACAGACTAGTCCTTCGTTCATTCTTGTGGAAAAGAGAATTCTTTTGGTTACCACTGAAGTGTACGCTCGAGAATAAAACCAGTATGAGTGTTTGTTGGAAGAGTTCGGCCTTTGTTGCGAACAGGGAACCCTGATAGAAAAACACATTGTCCAGAATGCAATAATTGTCCAGATAGATCTTCTTCAGGAGGGACAATGTTTCTTTGATTAGCAAAGTCATCTTGTTGCAATAAAATTTGTGAAAATTGTGACATTTTTTTGAATGTGAACTGGATAGCTACACCATTAACAATTCACTTACACAAGGTAGGTCAAACCAATCGGTGTTTAGCGACACGTGTTTTGGTAAGATGCTTAGCAGCACTAAAACCTCCTCGTGACACATTTCTAAGTATGCAAGCAAGAATCAAGGAATTGGGGATTATAAACGTTTCGGATGAATCATTGAAACTATGGGTCGCCTGATCATAGAGAATTAAGTTCGCAAAAATGTAAATACTCTGCACTTTTACCTCGTAGACGAATGAAAGTAATTAGGCATCAGTAGTAGTGCCAGTGTGTCTGAATGGAGTGCATGTGAGCCCTGCCACAGGTTGGCACCCCATCCTGGGTTAGTCCCTCCCTTGTGCCCCATAGCATCCAGACCCTTGCGTAGGACAATTAGGTGTAGAAAATGGATGTTAACATTTAAAAATGGCCACAGTCACCTATCAATATAAATACTTTCATTTGGTTGACAGGTTGCGGCCCAGGAATGCATTTTGAATGCAGGAGTGGGTGGGAAGTAACTGATGATGAAATAACTCACAGGGTCCCACAGAATGAATTATAATAAGCATTTTTCAAATATATATCTTGTTTTATCAAACTACTATTGAAGTATGAACAGAAAGTTAAACATTAAAATGTTCACTGAATGAAAGAAAACAGGCTACTATGTCAAATTTGGTGTCTATGCAGCCAGCCTGTCCCGGACATTTTCCAATGACATTAGCATTTTGAAAGTCCTTCATCACTCTTGTGAGCACCCTACTAATGATGGCTTAATGATTGTGAGCACAAGAATCTTTAATGTCTGACGACGTAAGTGCCGGCGTAAGCAAGGGTGAATATAATTGTCAAATTAAGGGAAAGCAGATATTTGGCATTTTTTTCCCATGGTAAGTGACCACAATAAGAACAACTTGTCTTTTGCTCGTTTTGACAAATTCAGCAAATTGCTTTCATGCACCAAGTCTGGCACTTAAGGGCCCTGGATGTTCAGTTCCAGGAGGCCAGATTACACTGACATTCATTGCAAATGCAAGGAAATCAAAAAAGTGACAAGTGGAATGGAAGATAAAACCACAACAAATGTGTGGAATTTATTACTGCAAACACTGCAGGTAAAATATGCCCATGTGTGACTAGCCGACTATGTGTGAATTGTAGCCTCTTTTGACTGTTAAATATTGAATTTAGCCTATTTGTTGAGGCTACAGGTTTATCCCTATTCATAACCTGTAAACAAGCGTAATTGTAAACAAGCGTAATGAAATTAAATGTATTTCTCCTTAGATTTGGACAAAACTTTTGCAGGATTGGAACAGAATCTTATGGCTGTGGGCAGGATTTAAAATTCTGTCTTGTGCAGACCTCTGCTTATTGATCAAATTCGGGGATAACATTGACTGCAGGGCCACATCTGTTTATGGAGTGCACCCATTCAGAGAGGTCTTCCATCCAGAGCAGTGTGGAGCCATTGTACGAATCACTGCTGTGGAATGACTGAACGTGGGTGGAGCCCAGGTCCGGCGGCTGGCCTCCCACGTGGGGAATGTGATCCGGGGCTGCAGAGCAGCGCTCACCGGCCCGTACTATTTATGGCAAACGCATGCTTTTGTGTCTTGTCATTCTCGTCCGCAGATGGCCTAACGAGAAGCGCCTAAAGCGTGCAGCGAGCGGGTAACGCCAGCACTGCTGCCAGCGGGAGGGGTTGGCCGACCCCAGCCGCGCGTGTGTGAGAGTTCGAACGTTCTCTCCCACGTCACACGGACGTTCTCCTTCATTCCAGAGCTATGCTACGCTAACTGGCATCTCCATCTCGCCCATGGTGTGTGACTGAGGGCCCAGCACTAGGGTACACCGTCCTGAATGGTATGTGGGATGCCGGTGACTCGCCTGTCACACCAAACCCAGTGAGTCAGCCCCGAAGCACAGCAAGGAGCGAACGATGCAAATCATAACAGTAGAGTTTAGTTATAAACATGCTGTATAAACAACCCTGCAAGGCACCCAAAAGGAAAAACCCAAAAGTGGAAAGACACATCTAGCTTCAAAGAAACTAGCAAACGGGTGAGGAATGTTTTGCCTGACAGGGTAAAAGCACTAGCCAGCATGTGTTACATAGCAGAGTGTCTTACATCACCGGTACCCCTCGGACTACAGTACTTCAAAATCACCTTATAATTAACACATTCACAAAATCCACTCGTGACAGAACAGAATCGCGCTGGTTCTCAAAAATTAAGTTAAAGAACGCCAGCCTGTCAACGCAAATTCCTCTGTACTAGCTCTCAACAATGGACTTCAAATGATGCCATTATCAATCAAAATCAGCCAGTTACAGGTAACCCCACGGGACAGAATTTATTTAAAAGAAAACGCAAGTTAGTTATTCATTAGTGCCTTTTATATTGAATCATAAGTTATCACGTCGTGTCTGTAACATTAACATCTCCATATTTACAGTATTGCTTGAGTTAACAGAAGCTGTAGTCATTTGGGAAAGGGGGGGGGGGGTAAATTAGGGGCTGTGCGGGCACAAACAAGACAGCCACACCTGTAGGGGGCGCTGTCTGTGCTCGGCTCAAATTCTGGCACTTACAGGCGATATAAGGATAAGGGGGAAGGGGGACTTCATTCCCCAGTCGCTGTAAGAGCACCAGCCAGCCACCCATTTCATGCGTCTACACAACAGGTGGTAAAAACCAGCTTAGAATAATGCTACCCCTGTAGTCAGAAATCCAGAAGCACATGGCTCTGGCAGTCCATGGGCAGTCCATCGGTTCCCCCTGCCCGCTCCTCTCAAGTCTTGGAAACACATATAAAGGAGGATTTTCGGGGGGGGGGCATATTGTGCTGGGCCATCCAACCTCTTTGCCAAATTAAGGAACGCAAGGGCGGGGTGGGAGGGTGAGGAACATCATACAGAAGAGAGAAGAGCGGCTCAGCTGTGCAACACATCACATTTAGTTGTGACACACCCCCGCTTAGCGGCGGAAGAACTTGAGGTAGACGACGGCCCCCAGGATGGCCAGCTCCATGAGAATGATGACCGACAGAAGGAGCTTATTAGTCATGAGCCTGTAGGGGGCAGGAAAAGGAGGAGAGGGGGCATGTCAGAATAAGGAAAGCTGGGGGGTGAAGAACCATCTCGCAGAAGCGTAGTGCTATGACGGCCACAGGTGATTCTACAATGGCTTTGGGAAACCTAATCAAAGGGCTAATCTATCCCATTATTCTGTGCTTAAGGGGCACATGAGGCATATGAAGATGATGAAATGCAGGAATTAAGAGGGTCGCTCACCGCCGAGACATGGAACGCAGAATCTTGCGACTGCGACTCAGGTTCTCCCCCGTGTGAATGAGCTGTGTGACAGGGGAGAGTCGGTTATAATAATGTCGTGCATCTCCCTAACCACCCCCTCGCGTGTTAATCCACTGACCCGGTCACGGGTCCGGTCCAGCTGCTCTCTCTGCTCCCCCAGCTCCTCGATGATGTCGTTGCCAATATTCTCTGTCTCCACGGCGATTCGCTGGCTGCGCTCAATGCTCTGCGTGGCGCGGTGCAAGGACTCCGTACCCTGGAGGAGCAGCGCACGATGGGACTGTGCCTGGGTCTAGCACACAGAGAGAAGCTGAATCAGGACAAGCAAAGACATACGATTATTTTTCCAGTGCTTAGCTGATGTCCAATGATGTGTGCTCAGCGATACATAAAATATCACAGGTTAACAGGGTTGCCAACTTTGGTCAAGTGGCTGGAGTGAGATTTTCAATTCGAGACAAGTCTGGACACATATTTATATGTATGTACTGTAATGGTTTTATTACCATATAAATAGTCTGTATGGTATAGAGCTGGCAACCCTTGGTTAAGTTTTGGAGTAGTTGGACACCAGGGACCTGTACTACGCAGGAGGATTACTGGCTTATCGGGTTGTTGGATAGTTGGATTTAAGGTAGTCTGGGCAAAATATGAGTGAACGAACATGAAGTCCATTTAAACTGTGGTACCTTAAATCCGACAAGTTATCCTGAAAAGCCAGTAACCCCGCTTCGTAGTGCAGGCCACAGATTTTACTGAAATATTGTGAAAATACTGCCTGCAATGCTTCAAGTTGAATCTCCAAAAAGGATTAAGTTCAAGTTAAGTATATTGCAATAGATTCCTTTATGAAGATTTAAATAAGCATATTTTGCCACAAATTCCTCAATCACTAGAAAAATAAAAAGGCCATTGTGGCGCGGCTTCGGCCGCAGTTTGTGGGAAGACTGCGGACAGGAAGCCGGCACTGGCACTCACACTCTGCTCATTCTGCGAGGCATAGATGCCATAGCTGCTGTGGCCGCTCTCCCCTGGCCGGCCGGAGAAGCCCAGGGACGGCTCGCAGCTTTTCATGTCGCGCTGCAGCTTGCCCAGGTCCCTGCGATATTGGCGCTGCTTCGCCGACATCGAGTTGCGAAAAGAGGAGGGCGCTATACGCAGCTCCTTATCCATGCCCTGCAGCTGCAGTCACAAGGCAGGAATATTAGGACCAACCCTTACAATAACAATAAGGTAGAGGACTGAAATCGAATGTGTACGAATTTTAATATACCATTTCCTCTGCCTCTCCCACTTTTTCATCAAAGTCTCTGACCAACCTCTTCCTTTCCTCTGAAACAAAACGTAAATAATGTGTGACAGTATTTAGCGGTTCAAGCACCAAACGCGCTCGCTGGATCCCTACTGTTTTTATAGCAGTTTTAAACTAGGAGTCGAGCATTTTATTACGGCGTCCAGAGAGGATAAACCTTCCTTTATTTTGCAGATTGAAGTAAAACCTAATTCCGAGCAGGTAACCTGCGCACTAACAACGTTTATACCAGAACAAAAATTACTCATTACATGAATTAGTTGTTTAACTACAAGAGCTACAAAAGAAACTGTTTCAGGTGAAAATAAAATCGGGAGATCCGAAGCAGCGTCACGTATAGAAATGTTAAACTTATTAAACTTATGCTGATGAATCATACTGAAAATGTCTATGAAGAAGCGACAAGGGCTCGCAATCCCAAAGCAGTTTTTTGGCAATTAGGCAATGATTACGACGATAATAAAATTTACTAAGGTGCCATCATTGTTATCGCAATATCCGCCACATACTTCATTTCTATAATACGATGAGATGGTACCTCCGTGACATCGCGCAGCTCTGTCCGGCATCAACTTCAGCTCATCATAGAGACTTTTATAGATTTCGTGCAATTTTTCAAACTCCTCCGATGACATTTTACAGTGTTTTATATCTGGCTTGCTGAATGGATGTTTTTTCAAAGAAGAAATACTTCCTGATACGCATTTGTTGCAGTTAGACCCACATTAAAGACCAGAGGAAATACAGTATACTCCAACTTCCGCATTACTACCGAGAGGTCCTTCGCCTGAACTGCTGCCCGATGCTATCCATAAATGGATCATATATTTTTTCTCGCAATGAGCGGATTAAAAAACCTTTATGATAAGCACATTTAATAATTAACATATTATGTAATAAAAATAATTTCTGTATTGTATCATACGACGGCCTAATGTACTATTTACAATCAGGCAGTGCTGTTGTTGCCTCCGGTAGAAATGTACGCGGTGTGTAGTTTGTTAGTACACCGCTGTCCATCTAATTTAAAGATACATTTTTTAATGACAACATTAAATGACGATATTCAAATCAATATAATCATGGACAACAATTGTGAAAACATTTCTGCTCATATATTTATCTAATCGTCTTTAGCTAAAAATATTTGCATTTGCAGTGCGTCAAATAACGCTTAATTATCGTGTGATCCGAATCACGAATAACGGGAACGACAGAACAAAAAAAGAGGCGGTGTGTGCTACCCGGTGGTGAGTAGCGTAACCTGAAGCATCCGTAACATCACTACCATGTCATCGTATCCGGGCACTCTGGCGTCCCCTCCAGGTGGCGTCTCTAAATTGCCAGCATTGTAAGACAGCGTGAACGCTCAGATGGACTTGTATCCACTGCAGTGTTTGGCCAGCGTTATCACCTTTGTTTGCGCCATGACGCTGGATTCGACAAGTGGTTGTCGAGTATTGCTGGATCTCTTTAAACAATATTAATGAGTATTAATTCAAAAATCAATATTAATGAAATGCACGAAACCAGAGGTCAGAGTTATGTGTTAAGTAATAAGCAATTTTGATGCAGGAACTGGTTCATTGCTAAAGATGCATGTAGGACATGTTTTCTACCATATAACATAAGGTTTGTTGGTGTGTTTATGACTAGACAATGTTCGGGCCCAAAAGACAACCAGGAAAAATCACAAGCACACCACTGGTAGCAATATTTTTTATTTATTTTACCATTTTCATTAAATCAGTTGGAGAAAATACCTTTTGTTCTGTATAATAAAATATGTTACTTTTTTTTCAGAAGAAAAAAGTACACTCCCCTTTTTTTTGTAAACTTGAAGAGTGATTGGAGAAGTGGGGGGGGGGGGGGGGGGGTTTGGGGGCGGTGTTAAGGTGGAACACGTACAAAAACCCAAAAACGTGCTCAGTGGGCTGGGGATGTTGGCTTGTCACGGTGCAGGATTATTATGGCCTGGCAGTGGCGGGGGCGCAGCGAGCTTGAGTCGGCAGGCATGGTGTGCAGGGGGAGTTCAGAGGTCGCTCTCCCCGTACAGGGCAGTGGAAAAGGACATGTAGTCAAGGGCGCCGGATACAGCATCGCGCCCGGTGTAGGGCGCCATGCGGGCGATGCAGTACTCGGCCTGGTCTGGCGGCAGCTCCCTGCGCAGCTCGTCTGCCAGAATGTAGTTCTGTGGAACATAAGATAACCATTTTGACAATCTGGCAGTAAATTAAAGGCAGTTTGTGCAATTTGTAGGTCTCAACGTCTTGGTAGTAATTTTGTCTGTAGCTCCATCCAAACAGACACCTGCTGATGTTTCCACAAGTTAAATCCCTCATTTTCCATCAACTTTCATTGTTTCACTGAGCAAATTCATGTGTGTACCCTACAGTAATATAACTCCTCTGTTGTTTAAAACATTTCCTCTGTTGATTATTAGTCTATTTTTTGACCACTTTACCACAAAATTTGAATTCACAATAATCCCCTAACAATGTATCACACAAAGTACTCAGATGGTCTGAATAATTGTATAATTATGGAATATTTGTTATAAAATCATCATTGCACTGAAATATATTGTGCTAATGAGGGTATCAGCACGGCGTGTTCTCGCTTGCAGATTGGCGGCCAATGTGCAAACTGAAAACTCCAGAATCCATGGAAACAGAAGTTTTAGTTGAGGAAAGAGTGACTGGATGACTGAAGTATGTTGGTATGCAAAAGAACAGACATCTTAAAAGAAGTTTTTAATCGTGAGACAGCTGTTTTCCTCTGAAACAGTGACTAATCCTTAATCCTTATCTAAAGACACTTTCCAGACTACATACCAGCTTGCTAAAATAATCTTTTAGAATGTCCCTACTAGCCTCCTCAGAGTAAAACATCAGAAGATGAATGGATGGATAAATGTTTATTGGAAGATATTTTCACGGCGCAACTGAATCTTGTTATTGATGTTGAATGATGAAAGCACTCTTACATCCACCTCCAGCTTCTTTCAACATATGCACATCATCATACCTAAGATACCTCTAATGGTAATTTCCAAGGCGGCAGTAAATGATCTTGCTAGCCCGATCTAGCCCTACCTCTCTCCCTTAGCTTTATCCATCTGGCTAAAGCCTTTCTCCATCCACCCGTGACACCCTGCGGGCATTATTACCTACCTTGTCACCTGCCAGCACCTTGAAGGAAGCCATGACCTGATCTGCCGTATCTGTGTCAGCGGCTTCCCGGGACATGAAATCGATGAAAGCCTGGAAAGTGACGACGCCAAGCCGGTTTGGGTCCACGATGCCCATGATGCGTGCGAACTCCGCCTCGCTCTGTGAGGGACACGAGCGAGAGGGATTCCACTTGTGGGGATCACGTGTGCTCTTAAAACGTGAAAACCTACATCTCCGTGCATTTAGGGACAGATTTAGCAGCTAAAGACAATGACTGCTCTTCATTTTATTCAGACGTTCTGTGTTACACAATGCCGAGTGACTTGTATTTAAAGGTTAATGGAATGAGCTGAGAATGAGCTGGGCAGAGCTCATGGCATCTCGGTGGTCTGGTGAAACGTTTGCTTGTTGACTGGTGAGTTGCTCAGAAAGCTTAGATAAGCTCTGCCCATGGAGTGACTGATCATTCACCCATCAAGAGTAGCCAGTGACATTAGGTGTCTCAGATTACTGAACTGCCTCTTTAAACAAAACAAACCGCCTTGTCATCCCCATGGAATAATGTGACGCAGTGGGTGCTTTCACAGCCCTGTCATCAAGTCTACTTTTGTTAGTGAGTTGTTACCCTGTCTTCACATTATCCACAGTCACAAAGACAGAACGCTCACTATAATGTGACTTTGCTAGCTCTTATTGTACTTACAGATTGGCCATTTACACTGAACAGTGAAAAGAAACAATAAACCATCGCATAGTGCACGGTAATGGAGCTAAGGATATTGAACAGTATCAAAACAAAAAAATAAATCTGAACCAAGACAGTCAATTAAACTGTCCACTGTATGGATAAAGAAAGATTAATGTAGATCGATAACATCAGTTTAACATAATCACCCGCCAAAGTGCCTCTCTCACCTGCTTTTAGGCCATTGTGCGTTTAGGAATATAACAGAAATGTTTTATTGTATGCTGAGAGATACAAGCTGACTGAGACGGATCAGTCAACCACCAGGGGGCATTCAGAACACGGCTTTACCAGGTTATAACCCATGGAGATAAGGCAGGTTTTGAAGTCATCGGCGTCCATCATTCCTGTTCTCTTCTAAGGGGGGGACGGATGAAGTATAGCAAGCAATCCAAGAGGTAGCAAAAGAACAGGGAATAGATGTTTCAAAAGAATAGGGAATAGAGGAGATGAGGGAGGGCAAAATAAGCAGGGATACAGTAGAGATGAGGGATCTCAAAGTAATGGGCAAGAGAGGAGACGTGGGATTGATTTATTTTAGAGGTGTAATGGATTGAAGAGAACAGTAAGGAACAGAAAGGGTCATATAGGAAAGTTTACATGCAATATGTACATAGTGTTTTCAGTGTAGAGAAGACAAAAACAGAAATATCAGTTTCAGGGAGATAAAACAGAAGAGAATGGGGGAGGGATTGAAAACAAAAAAACAAAACAAGACGATGATTAAACAGGGCACCCAGCGAATGGGGCCAGACAGTTCTTGAGTACCTGTGAGTCGTTGGCCATATCGAAGCCCAGGCTTATCAAGCAGGCCTTGAACTCCTCGGCGCCCAGCGTGCCCGAGTGGTCCTGGGGGCGTGGTCAGCGCATGCAGCCGCGTGTTGTGAGCATCGGGGGGTGGGGCCAGTGGGCAGGGGCGGGGTTTTGGGTGTGACATGCAGGTTTATACGGGTCGTGCGGTGAGGTAAGGGCAGGTGAAGAACAGAGACGTGCACAGGAGACAAAGAAGAGAAGCAGAGTGAGAACACAGGTCGTGCATGGCTGTGGGGTCAGTAACGGGGGAGGGGGTAATTGCAGACATGACTCGGGCCTGTTCAGGTTGCTTTTACACTGCTGAGTGGAACCAGTGCATTTGATCAGAGTATCTTTTGTGTGACAAACATGGAAGGTTCTAGCCCTTCTCTTTACCAGGAGCCATGAGGCCTGCTGGGCTGTGATTAAAAAGTGTTTTGCACAAATCTTATTATTTTCACTCTCCAGAATAGCAGTATCCACTAAATATTATAAAACAAGGTGACCGGCTTAAGCATGTACATCCCATCTGATCTTCCAACCGTTTGTTCAGTGGAATCTAGAATCCAAGTCCTTGATAGTATTTGTTTCTATAGCTGGCTAAATATTTTCTTAAATAAAAATCCAGTACTTTTAATCCCTATGCAATTTGGCCAGTTATGGTCCTTTAACGGCAGATAATATTTGTTAATCTATTGGGATGTTTGCTCATGTTCTCTTATTAAGGCCTCGTTCATAGTTGCAGACACAGCATTGGCGGCATTTGGGTGAGGCAGGGCAGGCAGACAAGCACAGATTTCAGCGCTAAGGGCTTTTTAGATTCAGCTCTGACAAAACGACAGCGGTACATGGAGCTGGCACTGGAGGTGAGTGTGGCAGACTCATTGTGCGAGGAGCCAGCAGAGAAACGAATCTTCATGCACGCAGATCAGCCAGGCTAATTAGCAATACTGCACATTTCATATTAAGACGAAGGATTTTCTGTGGTATTCACTACTTAAGATATCAATACCTTTGTGTCAGTCCTTCTTCATTAATATTACGATATTAACAATTCAGATAACCTCTGATAAGTGCTTGTCTAATAATCATGGTTTTCAGCATATTAAGATATCTACTGTCATATGATTATCAACTCACAAAATATTACAATATAATCTTAATGGACAAAAACTCCACAAAGCCTAAGCCCACAAAAACGTGGAATTCATGTCTCTTAGGCGCCCTCTGAAGGACAGAGAGTGAATAACAAGAAATAAAACATTTACTCACTAAAAACCTAATGAGGCCAGAATTTGGAAATGGGGTACCCTGATTTAGCAATGCCTCATTCATTTATAGGTTGCTTTCCCATCCAAAACCACCCCTTGGACCAACCCGGTCAAAATGGTTGAAAGAGGCCCGGAACTCGTTCATCTGGTCCTGGCTGATGCCCTTAGCGTCCCTGGTCAGGATCTGGTTCTCGATCTCGTTGATGGTGCGGGCGATGGTTGTCAGCAGCTGCTCCCAGCCCACACGAATATGCTGAGGGGGAGGCGGAGCGAGCAAGAGAGTCAGGGCTGCGAAACGCATGAACACTTTGAGCGGAATTGCTGACTCACCAGATACATGATCAAGACCAGGGATGGCCAATCATATCCACAAAGGGACGGTGTGTAAGCAGGTTTTTGGGATAACCTTTAGATCAGCTGTTCAAACCCAGCTGTAAGGACTTTTCAACCAATCACTCCTCTAATTAGTAATATAATTAATGGGTTGCAGCAAACCCCCACATTTCTAGACATGCCCACCCTTGAACAAGATATCAGACTTGTTTCAGAACAACAACTCTAAGTACAGCCCAGCAGCTACAGTAAGACTGCCTTCCACAGGTGACCTCTGTTGTGCACTGACAGTGGCTGGTAACAGCCGTCATTCCAATGAGGGGACAGTTTGAAACTAAGTGTCCAAAATCAAATGCTTGTTTGCTATCTTGTAGGCAAAGTAAAAAAGTGAGCATTATGTCTTAATCCTCAGTATGGATGAGACAGTATGCCAACGGTACCCAGATGACATACTGCATTCTGCAAGATTCCTAACTGTGCAACTGATGGACACTACACTATCCCACAAGGCCACAAATAATACCCAGTTACATAAGTTAATGTATTTTTTTGTTGATAGTTTTCTAATACTTCTTAACTGTCATGGGAGTGAAGCTGTGTCACTGGAAAAACGGCAGGGTCATGCAATACGCACAATGGTGACCCCATGTGTCCCAATGTAGGCATACTGTTCTGCATGCTTACACACAGTATGTAGTCCATTAACAGTGAAGTTTCTGATGAAAATGAGTACCTACTGTGTAGGTATGAGATTTCGGATCACCTGCTCTTCTGATTGGCTTCAATCACCGTGCCAAACGGCTGATGATAATCAGTGCCACAACAGCACACACACTCTCAACCCTAAGCGAATCTTTCAGACTAAAGCGTACATCTACTGAGAGCTTCTCAGCAGAATGAGCGAATCAAACAGCAGCCAAAGGGACTGGGCGTCTGAATGGGCGATGCGGCCCTCTGTACCTCCATGGTGTAGTTGGTGTGCTTGTTGTCGAAGATGAGTGCCTCCTGAATGAGCTGGTGGTCACCCTCCAACTGATCAATCTTCGGCTTGTAGTTGATGATGTTCTTCTCATATTGGCGCAGCTGCGTCAGCTGGGTCTCCAGGGTCCCGTGCATCTCTATGGAGATGCGGCCGATTTCCTGCGTGGAGACATGGCGTGGGCGCTGAGCATGCTGGAAGGACATGCCGCAGGGTTTCTGGGAGCACGGTGCGTACAAAATCTACTGCAATTGTCTCCGCACCATTAGTCCGTACTCCCTACTTTTTTCACAACGTGCAAAACACTATGGGTAAAGTTAATGGTAACACTTTACTTAAAGCACTCATGTATGATACACTATACATACCTTCATAACGCATTGTAATGGTCAGTATAAGCCAACATAACGCATTATGAAAGTTTCTATAGTGCATTATAGATGAGAGCTTCATAGAGCATTCATAATGCATAATAAACATGGCTATAATGCGTTATGCCTTCATATAAATAGTTATAGGAATGTTCATAAAACATGTGGTATCTATAATGCATTATGATGACTGCTTTTAAGATTAGTGTTACCAAGTTAATAAATAGACTGGATGCATTGGATACATGTAAATGACAAACCAAATGTTATTTGCAACAGAAAATACAGCATTTTAATGCCAAAAATTTAAGACAATCATTTTATATAATAAATTAAATAATTCACAATAATTATAATTGTTAACCCTCTGGAGTCTAGGGGTAGGGAAAACATTTTCACTGACTGGGGAATGATCATACATTTCTTCAAATATCAAATAACTTAATTTATTTGCAATGAATTACTATACATTTGTTTTGGCATTAAACTCATCTTTATCTTAGTGTACTTTGTAATGTCAGATTTATGTTAAGTTTGTAATTTGACATCAAAGCATAGAAATTGCAAAATGCAGTTTATAAAGGCACATAGTAAGCAATGCTGGCAGTTTGTTTTGATCCCAGATATCTGATCAGCAAAGTCTTGGCTACATGAAGATGACTAAATGGTGTAGTTGCAACATTCGGTTGGATAAATAAATAAGAAAAAGCTAACTCGTGTCACTATTTCTGGCTCCTTTCATTGAATATGTAGCAACTTTCATGTGTATGAATGAGCCATTGTCACCTGGCCACGTCCCTACCCCCCTTTTATGGTGCTGATGGGGATGTATCTGGATCGCATTTCACCGTTGCGCTGTTCATCAAATTACCATGCGAATGTGTTTTGAATACGCGCTAATGCAGCTATTTAGAACATGAATAGCGATCTTCGGGTGACAGGGGTACTACACGCCCCAGATGCAGGTAAAAGTAAGGTGACATGGTTTACCTTTTTGCCGACTAATACTTCTGATAATGCACATTTTGAAAAGAATACCGATTACGGATTTATACAGCTTTTTTTCATGTTTCTATAATATGATGAGTTATGAGCTGAAATACATGAGAGAGATACTTGGCATCGCCGACGATGCCGTCGACTCCAGAGGGTTAAGCTGAAACAGGAAGGTGATTAAGATGACTACATATGAAGTAATAATGAAGACCATTTTAGATAAGTTTTTGTCATTTTAATGCCAGTGACAGCCACCGATCGTGGGACAGGATCGGCCATGGTGCCGAACTCACCTCCATCTTGGTTTGGATCCAGGGCCCGATGACATTAGCCTGCCCGGCGAATTGCTTGCGGAGGCGCTCGTTGTCCTGCTGTCGTGTGTGTTCCTCCACCAGGGCCTGGTCCCTTTGGGGCACCAGCTGCCGGACCTGTCCCGAGGAGGGCAGCACATGCGCTGAAGCCCGTGGGTCATGCTAATGGCAGTCGGCGCTGCAGCCAGGCCGCATGTGACATCACGGCTCTTAGGGGACAATGGCAGCGGCTCACGGTGCATAGTGGCGAGATACAAACCGCACTCAGAGTTCTATTAGACTACAACATTGCTCACGTTAAAATCTCAGACTGTAACATTACTTACAACGGCACATAACCACTTACATTTCACTGAAGGTTAAACTTTCATTGATAGGTAGACATG
>JABFDZ020000043.1:11257300-11274606 GCA_019775955.2 Pollimyrus isidori
GCACCCCTCTCCCGCCGCGACGCCGACAGGCACCCCTCTCCCGCCGCGACGCCGACAGGCACCCCTCTCCCGCCGCGACGCCGACAGGCACCCCTCTCCCGCCGCGCTGCCGACAGGCACCCCTCTCCTGCCGTACTGTTCTGCTGAATGAACCGCCTCTCCCATTCAGCTCGACTCATACTTCAGTCATGCTGACTAAGGCCGGTGTGATCTTGATGTAGTTTTTATATAATACACGGGAGGAACTCTCTATAGAATCTGGTTTTGTAGAACAATTAGTCCTAAGAGATCCTGCCAATGTCTACATACAAACTCTTCTTAATACAGGCAGATACAATAAAACAGTCTGAAGAGTTTGTGTATTTTTAGAAACTATTTTGACTGAAATCTCGGTCTGTTGAAATTCCTCCTTTAATTGGATGAAATGTTAATGGGTTTCATCCATCCGTACTGCTTATCCAGTACCAGGAGATCAAGCCCAGGAAGTAAAAATACAGTTCAAGAATTTCCTTCAACCAACCAGTTGAGCATAATGGGTCATAGCCAGAGCACTTAGCTGGCTGGTTGGTTGATTTTTACTTTCTGGACCTGAACTTTCCGCTTTGGTCCAGCACCGAGCCCGTCTCAAAAAAGCACTGCAGCTCCGTGAACAGGATGGCCGTCCATCTCTGGGCACACACTCCCATAGCTGTGCGTTTCTGCACCGCGACATGTGACGCCACGCAAACAGGGAAGGGTTTGGGTTCAAAGCCCCGGCTTCCCAGCAGTGTGAGCAGCCACCCCTCTGACCGACCTGATGTGGAAGTTCTGGATGTTGACATTCTTGTAGGGGGCCGTCTTCCTCTGACACCACAACAGCAGGCCTTCCTTGGCTGAGGTCTCTGAGGGGGAAAGGTGAGGCCAAGTCAGGTGTGGGTCATACCTGCGGAAGCAATCCCAGAATTCCTGGCACTGCGACAGGTCAACATCACGTTAGCGCTGGAGTATTCCAGACAAAGCGCACTGAGCGTGCTCTGATGCCGGGACCGCGACACACTAAAGGTTCCCCAGCTGCTTATGCGTCCCAGCTCATTCTCTCACAGTTTAGCCAGTCTAACCTTCCACAGAGATGTCCTGGATGGCAAAGCGGAGGATTATGGTCCAGATCATTCCCAAAGTCATCTTTGCATTTCCATCCACAATTTCTGTAGAAACAAGAAACCATCAGTTTCATCAATGCGAGTATTTAGACTTGTTATTCATGTGAGTCAAAAGGAAGGGATGTTCCAATTCTGGCCTTTTAACAGACTAAGCAGTTCACTCTGTGTGTCCATCATCGCAGCACCTTTAATATGTCATTATCCATCTTACTTCTACAGTGACATTTGTTTGATAGCCCGATGGCAGACAAAAGGGAGGCGTGTTTATACTACCAATCTTTTGCCTTAATGTGGGATTTAGGCTGTAATAACATTCCATAAAGAATGAAAGGAGTAAAACGGTACTCTTCATCAGTGTAATGGGATGAATTTAGTCTGAACTTAAAACCAAATGGCCACATAAAAAGTCACCGACATAAAATAAACTTTCAGCAATATAAACATAACCAGTCAAATGCCCCACAAAACCTAAAAGATCGATGGAGGGCAGTCGAGCTGTCAGCCCGGAGAGCAGGCAGCGCACAGGACGACCCTGCCCTACATTTCACAACAGCCTACGGAGCGTCTGACAATAGGTCCATAGATCATGATCTTCTCTGGTTTTCCCTGTGGCCATGCGGTCCCTCGCTCGCTTTTCAATAGCAGGTCATGCCTGCCTCCCATGTCGGAGGCCCTGGTGTGTGACCGCATGGGCTTGACTTGCTGTCATCACCACGCAAGCGTGACCATTCTGTTTGGTTTCACAGAGCACCAGTCAAAGGATGCAATCTGCCAATCTCTGCTTAATGTGGGGAGGAACTGGAGAGACAATAGTCCAATAAACCCCAAACATCTATGCATCGTCTGGCCTTGTTCAATCAACAGGAGGTCTGTATTACTACACAGTTACCCCAAAAAGAATGAAACATGCTGAAATATTTTAGAGATATAAAATAAGTGTTATAATATTTTGGATTTATAAAATAATACTTTTTTTACTGAGACATATGAGCTACGTCAGAGGTACAAACCTTATTGTTCAATTCATATTTCTTGCTCAGATCAGATTTGGCCATCTTGACCGTTCACATTCATAACTGCAAGTGATCTGTATCTGACTGACCTCTGTCCTCTGGAAGGGAACGCATGCACACAGATACATTCTTGCACAAGCCACCTGCATCAGCCACAACAAAGAAATGCTCAGCATATGCGTACAGGCAAAACATGATACGAATTCCGATCTGATCATTCCCATTCAGGCTGCATGGCCACCAATCAGATACGTATCTCGTCTAGACGCATGGAAGTGACTCAAACCTGATCCGAAAAAACTGAATTTCTGCATCCACACTGCCCCGAAAACATTGAATCTGTCACATTACGGCAAAAAACAGACTTGAGTCACTTGAGTCACTGTCAGTCTTGTAATGTGAACATTGCCTTAGTATCAGTGCAAGTTTAACATTACGGGCTGTGAAAAAAAAAAATCGGAAAAAAACAGAGTACCAAGATGTCCCTGTTTACCAAGTTCCCTTCTCTGAATCTTTGTCAGTTTTTGTACAGCGGTCTCAGATTAAGCTCTTACTGTCTGCTACATGTATGCACACATCCCTGAGACCAGGTGCGCGCGCATCCCTGAGACCAGGTGCGCGCGCATCCCTGAGACCAGGTGCGCGCGCATCCCTGAGACCAGGTGCGCGCGCATCCCTGAGACCAGGTGCGCACACACCCAGCCAAGTTTCCTTCGCTTTACTGCAGCCCTTTGCTCTTGCATTTGCGCTGAACAGCAGCTTCTCATCTATTTCCCCCCCTTCGAATACAAAGGGAGCTCAGACCTGACAACTGCTATTCAAAACCCGGTAGCTAAAACTGCAACCTGACTGCCTTCCAACCAATCGAACTCAAAAAATGCCTCTGGCACCTCTTCACTGCGCTGCCTATAAAATCCTAGACTTTTAACATGCAAATTGTTAAACCGCTGGCCACAAATGGCATTTTAAATGTAGTTACACACAGACTCAGATATTTTACATGCACATTCACTTTAACGCTCATATGTCAGAATGCAGCAGCCCACTATGGCTCTCTCTGCACCCATTATGTGCACTGTGTGAGTCGGGGGGGGTAGCATGTCACCACCAGCACAGTTTCAGATGCCAGGTGTACATCTCGTATTCCCCACTAAGCATAACTTGAGACTGCGTCTAGCCAGCCACACCTACACAGAGCCATAAAAACCCGGCAAAATGAGGCCTCATTGATTATGTGACACGGATTACTGCCCAACAGCCCAAATCAAATGGATTCGTCCGCCCCCACATAGAGCAGCAACCCAATTATAATCGAAAGCCTCTGCCTTCCGACCGCTCTGGTCGGGGCCCCTGGGCAGACAACGCCGAAATCACCTTCAGCTCCGATGGACACCAGCTTCACTCCTTTTCTGGTGATGAAATTCAGAGCCTTGTTGACGTTGGAGATCTTGTGTACTCTCATCTTCCCCCTCTCTGGCTTGGCCAGCCTCTCCCCTAGGGGCAGAAAGAGAAAAACAATAGTGTTTATCACTGTCCACCGATTAGTTGCACTTGTAAACATCTACCAATACATCACACGTGATTGGTGCATCACTGACCCCTCCCTTGTTTTGAGCCATCCAATCCAGTACTAAGTCGTTAAGGATTTTTTTCATCACATCGCCACTGTTGGGTGTTCCAGAGACCCCGGATGCAGCCCCATCACCATAGAGACACCAGGGGGATCCGGGCACTGGGAACAGACCTGAAATGACCTCCAGCAGCAGCATCAGCTTCAGGCCATCCCGGAAGTCCTCTTCGATGTTTTCGATCTGCGTGCCCGCCTTCCTCAGGTGGGAGTTGCACCAGGCGGTGAACGTCTATTGGGGGGGATAAGGGGGACGAAGGTGAGGACACTCCTGGAAGAGCAGAGGCCCCACAAAGGGTGTGCCACTCGCCTTCCTTACACAGAGAGTTTCTATTCTAGAACCTGGTTGCCATGGAGTTCGTGTGAGGGGGAGACTGCGTTGGAGACGAGCTCGCCTGCGCTTTCGGCAGGCAGAACCGCATGCAGATCCCCGCATCCAGCACCAGCTCTGACATACGTACGCAGACAGTGTGGGAACCACTGAAGTTCGTTGCACCCAAAACACTGAAGTTACCAGTTAACCCCCTGGTCACCTTGGGGCCTACCGCCATGGGATGGATTACAAAGATGCTAGGATGAGCCTTTTGGTTCCCAATGAACTTCTGGTCCTTCAGCAAGCAGGTGAAAATCCTTATAATGTCTTTCCACTGCACTGGAGTTATAAGCAGATCATTAAGTCTGAAACTTATCTGAAGGTTCGTACGGTTTAGGGGGTAAAATGACTGTGTTCTAGATTAGCCCTGTACACACGTTATAAAATTGAGGCATGTATTCAAAAGACACACAACTCGGAGGGGACTGAAAGTGTAGAAGATGAAGGGCTGTGAGAGGCATCCAACAGCTAGAAGAAGGCGTGATATTTTCTGAAGATATTTTAACTAGAATGGAGACCAAATTATTATGTACTTATACTGTCAGTATAACAAACAGAAAAACATTAGGCTAAAAGGCAAAATTACAAAATAAATCACTCGAAATCACATGAAAGGTCCATAATGCCTTTACCCCCCTCAGTGAGTCTGAGAGATTAAGGTGATAGAGATCAATCAGTCATCGCTCATATGCCTCGAGCTAGAACACGTATATGCAAGCCCATTCTAACAGAAGTCTCCTGGCACGCCCAGGGCGTACGTACATGTGTAAGGCAGCCTTAACGTTAGCATCACAGCCGCGAACAGGCGCTAAGGAAAATAACAATTCTCTGCCTAATGATTTCCTAATTATGCAGCTGACAGCCAGGGCCCGCCCACCGCCAAAGCCTCTTCCTCATACAGTGTTATGCTTTATATATTCTCTCAGTCAGCCCCCCTCATCCTTTTCATCTTATGATCGACAAACCATCATTACCATAACAAACAGAAAGCCTTCTAATTTATACTTTGTCATAGGTGCATGATTTTGTGCTTTAATAACCAGTTCTGTAACCAACAGTTCTGCTTTCTGTTACTTAACAAAAACATCCCCATTTCGACAGAGTTGCGATAGAGACCTAACTGACACTCTGATTAACTATAACCAGCAGCCGTCGGTGGTTAATCCCGGCTGGCGGGGAATCATTGCTCCGCATCCCCTCTTTTCCAGTTATACCTACAGTGTGCTGATGCAGGAGTTTATTTCTGGGTGTTGGGCAGAAACCCGCTGGCGTGGCTCGGTCGGGGTCATGGGCTCCGCCCACACCACATGGTGCCTGAGCTGGCATTTGGCTCGCCATCTCAAAACATTTCCTACACCCAGCAGAAAGCACCTTTTGGTGAAGTTACGCCACAATCACGCTAACGACAATCAGTGTGCTCACACGCACGCGCTCGCTCGCTCGCACGCACGCACACAGTAGCTGGGGTTAGCCACTCTGCCTGGCTTTAATATGGTTCCCGTTCATCTCGCTGCCCTTTGATCTGATTCAGGGTTTAATATTCAGCTCTACCACCAGAAAGGAAAGGCCGGGCATCAAAGGAGTGACCCCCCCCCCGCCGTAAACCCCCACCATATCCCACCTCTCCTCCCTTTTAGAAAATCTGACACTCGTCGAGGGCCTACTCTCAACAATGCCCACCACCAACCGGGTAGCAGACGCCTGTCCATAGGAACCTTAAGATGAACAGAGGGGGAAGGGGTGTATGGTACAAACCTGTAATGTTACGTCCTGTGGCGGAACATTATGATGTGACAGTGTGGCCATTTTGGTGTGTCACCCTAACCTAGTGGGTGCTAACCTATTTGGTCGCATTAAAGAAATGCATGTTTTCACGTCAGTGACAGGCAAGCTTCTGCGTGGTTCGGCCTGTTCGAATACGCTGGTACACGCATGTTGTGTCACAGCGTGCTGAGCTGTGCCAGTCTCTGTACAGATCTCTGACTTGAGGCTTCCTGTGAGACCCGCCATGAAACACTCCCTGTTCTGAGAGGAAAAAAGAAAAAAAAAAAAAGACAGAATGCAGTCAAGGAGGTTGCCATAGTAACCGCAACAGCTGAAAATTCATAAACGGAAGCGTCATGGCACAGCATCTGCCAAACTGCATGTCCTGCTCTCTCATAAGCAGCCACCAAAGGAGACTGAGTGTAGATGTGCACTGCTGGGTTTGAAATTATCGCCCTTTCCAGAGAGGGAGGAGCATTTCCCATCTTACGCCTCGCTAACCCCAGTTACGTTATCGCCACGGCGACAAACAGTCAAGATGTTCAGATCGTAAAGAAAGGACGTTCCCCTTGTGACGCTCACGTTTCTGCTTAAGTGTTGATAAATTCTGCATCCGTCGCATTTCTGGCATGCATCTTCATGTGGTGTGTAAAATGCTGAAGTAGCGAAGAGAAAAGAGGCCGCAATTCTCTTAATCTTGACGGAAACAGTCAAAAAAGAAATGAAGAAAGAGATGAAGGCGATGATGATAGAAAATTATTTCCGGCAAGCGGCCACGATGCTGCGGTGTTGCATTGTTCAGATAAAATGTGACATCCACAGCTTAGGGTGCTTCTGCAGCTAGTCCATCAGAGCATTGGTACAAATCCTGCAGCATGTCCCCAATGAGAAAAAGCGAACCCGGAGTATTGTACATTTAATAGTGAAACAGAGGAAGACTGTGAGGTTTATAGGAGCCATTAGCCTGAATGTTAAGCATGTGCCAGAATCTGACCTAAACCTCACATCTTAATCAAAATGACAGCAGCAGTTTGTCTGTGAGAAGATCCACATTTTAGCTACGGCGTGTGTTTGTACTGCTCTATCAGCAGCACAGGAAGCAGTCGTACCACCGAGAGGTAGTCAGTATGAAAGTAACCGTTACGGTGTGGAGTCGCGGTGTCGAGGTAAAGGAAACGCTGTTTTTCACTTCCACCGCCATCAGCCTCGCTCGGCCAATCACACGGGGAATACAGGTGAATCTCAGGCGGGCAAATAACAGCCATCCATTTCCTCACGCGCTCGCTGCGGGGCACAAGGTGTGGCCCCATTAGTCAGACCGAAAAAGAGGGGAAGATGATAGAGAAGAAGAGCCTGAATTCAGGACTTTTTAATAATGCCCATCCTCTAATCGCCTGTCCTGGTCAGGGTCCGAGATTGACAGAATATCAAAATCATTCAATCATTACTGAAAAAGGAAAAATATATAGTAACTGGTTCAGACTGTTCAGTTGATTAGTCTTGCTGTACTGCAGCTCCCAAAAAGGTATGTTTTTCATCTGTGTAACTCTGGGTTTAAAATAATTTTCCATCAAAGGAAACTGTTTAATCGGCTATCAGTGCAACAATGAATCAGCCGGCCAGTGTGACTCTGCACGCTGTTCCGCTGAGCCCTGGGAGTACAGAGACGCGTCACGCCAGACCGCAGCCCAGCAGCGGTCCTTGACCATGCGAGACGCGGAGGGTCCTGCTCCGGCCCATCTTACCCCAAACTGCCTGCGCGTCGCTGGCATCTCAGGCACCATAAATGGTCAGAGACCGGCCTGAAAAGCAGAAATCTCT
The DNA here is from genome assembly GCA_019775955.2 of Pollimyrus isidori. Classification (NCBI taxonomy): domain Eukaryota; kingdom Metazoa; phylum Chordata; class Actinopteri; order Osteoglossiformes; family Mormyridae; genus Pollimyrus; species Pollimyrus isidori. Next base: position 11,265,038 of record JABFDZ020000043.1, read on the forward strand.
GGAATGTGTCGGAAAGAAACTCCAGGATGTTAGCGGTATGTTTGCCTTTGATTCTGCTCACTGATGTCAAGGAAAAACAGGCTCGTTCTCATCTGATCACACTCACGGCTTTCAGGCCCTTTGAATTTCCCGTGTAATGGATCCGTGGACGCTACCAATCGGATTATTTATTTAAGTATTGCATTAATAAATGAAGCAGGTACTTATTAACCGAGGTGGATGACGATACCCCAACAAGCATTAAAATAACGAGACCGTGCATAGGGATCAGAAAGTTCTAGGCCTGCTCATCCCTGTCACTCTGGGCCACACACTTCCATGCTCTCCCCATTTTACCGAATCATTCCTCATTTTTCATGCACGCGTCACCCGGAATCAAAGCTCTTGCTAACATTCACTTTCAAACAATTCCCATTTAAAATATCTTTCCCTGGCTCCACCATCGCTGCACTGTGGTATTACAGCTATCGCGTATTTAATTAAAGCATCCGTCGATCTATCATTCTCCATGTTTGCTAATTCGCTGCTCTGTGCTATTTAAGGAATGGTACACAAACAGGGTCACTGTGCTGCGTTTTTAAGTTTGAACTATATTAATGTGTAGAGGATCTGCGTCTATTTATGATCATTACAAAATCGATCATTTAGCTGCAGTACGGAAGGTAGGTCTTCACTGACATCCCCATGGTCACTAATTGTGTCTCACACTTCTGCACTTCAATTGTTCGTAGAACCCTTATTCAGCATAATGGAAATCTGAACTATTCCCTCAAAATGAATCTCAACTTGTGCATGACTGCAAAGAAAGTCTGCTTTCTCTGTTCACATAGTGTATGCCAATCAGTTTGTTTTCATCTTACTTTCTCTTCATTATGTCAATTTATTGGAACTGTGCCAAATCCATACTCAGTAATTATTGATTTTATTGTTCCCAGACTGATATTTGCTTTAGTGCATAAGTACTTTAATAAATACTCAGTGTGCGGCCATAAATGGGTATTTCCCATAGATGCCATTTCACATCTCCCAGTTCCACAAATCAATGGCATTCTCTAAAGTCTAGCCACCGAAATAAATATTTGACCCAATTACTGACAACAAACAGAGGGAAAAGCCCCGCCCGAGTCTTCCTACAGTACAGACTCAGGGTGGTGCTCCACTGCTTCGCAGTCATTCATCTCTACTTCCACTGACTTTAGTTCACCCATACGCTTACACATCACCCTTCTGAATACAGTCACCCCACAGTGCTCAAGAAAGATCTGGTAACAAAGCCAACAGTGGGTTTGGAATGAACTAGTGCAGAAGAATGAATGACATGACAGACAGACATAACAATGAATGACAATAAAATGTCATGTGATACTAAAAGTCAAGTGGAAAAATGAAAGAAGATAACAGACACTAAACAAAAACTTGTCTTGTGGTTATAGGCGAGACAAAAAACAACTTCTCTGGTTTCAAGAGCAGTGGGGCTACCTAACCCTCTGCAAAGCGGATCTTAAGTCTAACAGATGTTTTACCTAGGAATAAACCATGACCATCACAGATGTGGTTATTCTATACCAAAAACATTGATGAGAACCCATAACCAAGTATATATTCTGGCACCTATCAACCAACACAAAAGCAAAACTACGAAGTCAAGCGTATTCCCACAAAAAAAAAAGAGTGCAACAGATCTATACCCTGAGACATGCTATTCAGTCACAGACCTTTCATGTGGATAAGGCCTACACTCTCAACATTCTTAGCTGTTTAACAGAGTGCCACTTTACCTTCTTAAATTAAATTTCTTTAAAAATATTTTTAGTCATTGTATTGCAGCCAGACATGGAAACAAAAACCACACGTTTATAATTCAATCGGGGCTTCGAGCAGATCAGCTCTCTCAGAACTTCAAAGTGTGTCAGAGTAGAAAGCATCACTTTGACTGACTCTCAGATCACACAGTGCTTCGGAGATTCAAATGATCCAGTACACGTCACCCTGGGGGACGACAGGGAGGCCGGAAGAGACAAAAACAACAGGGCGATACTGAGGAAGTAGAGAGACCGAAGAATCCAGTGGGTTTGGCTGCCACAGATTCAGCAAGAGAATCGTCTGGTTTGAGCAGCCCATCTGTAAGGCTACCAGACTCACAGGAGTAATTAGGAAGTGTCTGAACCCAAAGCGTCCTGAGAAATCGCTGCACGATTTCATGGAATTTACAAATCATTTCTTTCCAAACAAATATCTCTGAATATAGATTATTTCTGCACATGTTAAAGTGACACATTAAAACTGCTTCATTACCTGGTGACTGGAGTCATGCCAGTGACCAGTGAGCATTTAGCTACGTTCTGAAAGACTCTTTAATGTTTCTGAACATCAGTCACAAAAAACAATGGACCAAACCAGATAATGCTGGCAACATCCACATATACATTTTACCATTATAGTAGAGGAATGTTATTGTAAAAAGCTGAAATCACTGGGAGACACTAAGATAAGGTGACTTTAAGGTGTGAGTGGCATCATTTCCTGTGGACGTGGAGGAAACAGTCTGCCGACGAACGAAGAGAATCTTTTTGGACGGGATCCCCATCTAGCACAGAAACACATGGGCAGTGAGCCTGAGCTGTATCTTGCGGGCAGGGCGGCACAGACACAACGTGGCAAGGAGTCAAAAACGGATGCGGGGTGGTTCCGCAGGAAGCTGGTGCCGTTCGTTCCCAAGGAATTCCTTCGGTTCCCTCCAGGTTCAGAGAAGCTCAGAGCGCTGACGTACGCTGCACAGGCATGTGCGCCAAAGCGCCAGTATCCCACAACACCCAGCGGTGAGGAAGTTCTGCCTCGTGTGATGCAGATAATTACCTGAGGCGTCGACACATCATGCTGCATTAACTTTGCCTTCCAGTGGACTGGAACCAAGCCAGGTCGGCAAAAATGGGCCCTCACACGATGATGGGACAGCAAGAGCCTTCCATTACTGCATCTGGCTATTCTGAGGGGAGGGGGGGGTTCCATTGCATCCACCATCACCTACCCCTCCCCCCTCACTCTGCCAGTGGTTTATGCCATTCGTACTTAATCTTAGCCTCTCATCAGTGACATTTTTTTTCTAAACTAACCAATAAAATATATTTTCCCATGAACCCCAGTAAGAATGAGCAAACCACATTCAAGTATAAACTGTGTAAGCGTTATTTAATGCTATAGTAAATATCTGTATCTGATTTTACAGGTTTTTTTCAGCCTTGATGCTGTTTGCATGAATTATTTGTAAAAAACTTTCTAGTGGTAGGCCATAAAGATACAACTTTTCATTATAAAGAGGATAATATTTTTTTTCTTGAGCTTATTACCATTTTGGGGTACACTAGTTCTCAGGAATGCCCAAGCCAAAAACCACAAGGCTTACTCCGAATCTTAAAATCAGAAAAGTTTCCATTCTAAAAACCAAGTAAACCGTGGGAGCGGCTGATCAGGAATGAAGGAATATTTTACATATTCACTAAATTCCTCAAATGTCTTATAGATTGCGAGGAAGACACCCCTCGCAATTTAACGACTCGGTGACAGAGATTAGCTGCCAACGGTAATATGCAACGTAAGGCGCCCTTTTAATACAATCTATCCCCCTGCATGATAAGATTCAGAAAGTAAACATTAAATGTTAAAACTAAAAAAGGTGTGGGTCCGATCTGTCTGTCTGACATTGAAACTGAGTGCTCGGGAGGGGGACGTTATACAAAATACAGTCACTAAGCACTCTAAACACACGATTTAGGAAATAATAACACGATCTGGGCAGTTTAACTACACATGGGCGATATTGTGATGTATGACTCACCTACACAAGTCTGAGCTGCTCTGACAGGCGAGATTTTAGGTAAAAAATTTTAATACCTTTGGGCGCGCTTTCCTTACAGTCCTTAACTATAAAGATTTTCGTATGTAAATATAGAACACATGGTAAAACATATGTAAAAGAACCCTCCCAGTAAAGAGAAACTAATTCGCTTATAATGCTGGGAGTTTAAATAAATTATTCATATAATATTCCTAATATCTTACCAGCACAAAAATGACAAGGGAGAAAGAAAAAAAACAAGACATGACGGCAGTTGTTAAGTCCTTACGAATAAAAATTACATGACGGAAAACAAACTAAACATGACTTTAAATAAACTGAGTAGAAACGCCGAGGGCCGGTGGTGCAAAACCGCGCTTATTCGCCAAGTAAACCGTGCAGAACTATATCGGTGTGATAAAAAAAAATGCATCGTTGCAACGCAAAGAAAGAAAGCGGATTATTCAGGAGCTACGTGTGGAGGGCAGTGGAGATAAAAGAAGCCCAGGAACTGCATGCATGTTGCCGCACGTCGAAATTATGCGAGCACCTCTCCTTTTTAACACATGCAAGATCACTTAATACCTTTCTCTGCTGCTTCTCCCACGCCGGGTCCAAGAGGAGATCCCGGTCCCAGTCGTCCTCCTGCTGTCTGTAATCGTTAGTCTCCCCATCGTAATGATCCATAGTGAAATACGCGCTCTCCTGCTCACGGTGCTGCCCCTGTTGCCTCCACGGCGAAATGATGTTGCGGCGACGCAGCTCCCCCGATCACTGCCGTCTGAGGCGAGGCGTCGGGCGTCACGATGCCGCTGGCTAGATCCGGCTGCCTGTTTATCTCCGTCTCTTTATCTGGACACACACCGGACCCAGAGTCACATCCGACCGCTCCTGTCACTGGGCCACCGTAAGGCAAATAGGTGGTGAGAACTTTCTCTAAAAGAATAAAATAAATCCATGACGACACCGGCTTCCTGATTGGCTGAAAGACTGTTTTCTTGAACCCGCCCTCCAGTCCTACTGCCAACATGATTGGATGATCTGCCTGTCAGTACAGCGATGGATTATTCCCAATACTACTGCCTGTGCTCGCCATCCACAGCTCTCCGTTGCATAGACCGTGCGGTTGCACGCCCACTCAGATATTCGGCACCCGTCCATTCTGTGCTTATTGGAGATTTAATGAATGCCGTCTCCCTAACCCTCTGGAAATATAATCCAGGCCTCGGTATCTTAAATCACTTGAACAGCCTAGGATGTAACTTTCCACCTTGACATGCAAAGCCAAACTGATAAAAAAAGCGCTGACATAGGCCATGTAAATGAATACCGGAAAGATCTTGCAACACTTAAATGTCCTTGGAAAAGTATTCTGTTTGTTATTACCCAAAATCCAGCATCTGTATTGCCCGTAAACAACATATGACATATTGAAAAACACTTCTGTTCATTAAAATTCAAGGGTTATGAGGAACCACTTCTTTAATTTTAAATAATTTTAAAATACGCAGACACCTTGGAAAGCCCAGTAATACTCACACTATAAAAGTAATTCAGATGAGTGATATTTTTAAATTGTGGTACTGTACATCACACTATCACAGCTAAATACATGTAAGATCAGACCCAGAACTGCAGCTGCAAGAGTTTTAACCTGCCACAGAGGCTGGCTTTGTAAAAATTAGCCACACAAACATTGTCATGGACTCTGAGGGAAAGAGTAAAAAAGACAGACCAAAGGTGCCCAAAAATTCAAAGACTTTAAAACCGAGTTTCATTGCAATTTACTGCACCGATGTTAGAGTATACCTCAGACTGGGCATTCACACTCCTTGGTGTCAGTTGTGATGTTTATAGCCACAAGATTACTTATAGCAGGCTAATTCGTATACCACAATTTAATAATTATTTTAAGCAATTGTATTTTTATCTCTCCCTTTTGAAGAATAAAGACATTGCTACTTTTTCATGCTCGCGAATATGTATCCTAGCAACATTCTGTCTGACAGTTGCATAACAGACAGAAAAGCAAGTTTGAGGGTGAGTATACAACGGTATTGTGGAAGATTCCTCTTTTTGGTTCACTTTGTCTATTAATTCAGATGTAGCTATTTTTGTGGTGATATAGGAGTAATTACATGGCCGTGTTCACAATTTTGGTCATCTGCATTTCAACATGAGCAAAACCACGTAATTCTGTTTTTAATAATGTCTGTACTATATATTTTTTGCTTTAATTAAGGGCTACTCACACATGTACATGGTTCTATTTATATATTTCATTTGTGGTGACACAAACTTGCTTGATATTTTTATATGCACCACAAGAAATAGTGATTGATGGGCTATATTTGCAGCAGATGGACTGTACGCTCAAACCTCCTGGGCTCTTTGCTGCATCACTACCATAAAATTTACAGATGGGAAGTGTAAAAATGTATGTAAGTCACTTTGGATATTTTTGGCTGTCTAACAAATATGGGCTGCCTCAGTTTTAGTGAGGTCAGTGTAATCCCAGACATTTTTTGTCCCACTAAGCAGGGTTGCATTCTTCACATCTAATGTCTCTGTTTCCCCCTAGTCACCCACCCTGAATTTACTTTCCAAAGTATGCGAACGGCCACAACGGACTGCCAAAACTTGGGCTACAATGTAAACATCACAAACAGTAGGCCAGGTCTCCCTGCCTTGTAAGGTAAGACTTTGGTTCACAAAGCCATAGACATGCGTCGTGGCCGCAGCCCCCCCCCCCCCGGAGGGGCAGAAAGGTGGGAAGCTCCTGCTTCCTTATATGGGCAAACTTACAATGGATGAGCATTTGGAAGGGTGATGTCATAGATAAAATGCAAGGAATGCTCCCTCATTTATGGATCGCTACTTAAAGGGGAAGTATATTTATACAACTAAGAAAACTTCCTCGGTAAGTGCAATCCAGAGAGTTGCCATGATAGTCTAAGGCACTGAAGATTAAAGTGTATAATTAAAATGAATATTTCTGTAACCATCACATAAGGCCTATTTTTCCCTTCTTTGATCCAATATGCTAGCATTGCATATACTGGATCTTATGTGATTCCTATATAGACAGTTAATGAGCCGTGTAAAATTAAACCATTTAATAAAACGGTCATGTTCTCATTTCCTCCAAACTAAACATGTGTCAAAAGACCTTTCAGAAAAGATGAGTCAACGGTGAGTCTTGTGAAGTCTTTTGCACAACTGACCTAGAATCATAACTTCCTAAATGCTCTCTTCCCAGAATTGACAAAAGCAATTAAGTGAAATCATACAGCATATAGTTCTCTCTGGCCAAATACCTCTCCAGTCAGGATTGTTTAATGCACTTTAGAAACCATTAAATTTACACATGCAGAAAGGTCACCGCAATTGCATTTGAAGGCCCAGGTCTGATAGCAGTGCCGTATTTGTGTGTGTGAAGGTGGAGCCTAAACTGACAGGAGCCATAAATTGTTTAAATGAGCTGAATAAGGCTGAGCTCCATCTGCCCTGCTCTTCCTGCTGCTCCTTTTTGTAATACAGATACTGCGAAGCACAAAGATGAACCTTCAAACGGGGAACTGAAAATCAATGAGGAGTTCATGCTTTAAGTTTCACAGGAATATTAGGTTTACCAAAGGCCGGTACTCAATAGCATGCACCTTCCAAAGGTCCATTCACCTCATATCTATTTTGATGACACATTCACATTCCGAGTACTGAATTGGAGCCTAGCCTGGGAAGCAGAGAGCATTAGGCAGGCCACCAGTCCATCACAGATTGCATGAGAACATTATTATACCTTTGTATGAGCGGCTTTACATGTGGGTGAAACGTGGATGAAAATAGCGTGTCTTGTTCTTCTATGACTCATGGGGAAGTGCACCTCTTTGATTTCACGTGTGCATCACACGCACACATATGAAATAATCTCATTCATTGTTTTTATGTTCCACAAAACGTTTCACATCAGGAATCTACCGTGTAAGTTAGGTGACCTTCACCGAATGTGTCCACAGGGGAGGTAAACGACATCAGGAACTGTCCCCAGTCACATGACATGTTCCATTCTGCAACAGAATGGAACATGGAACAGGCAAATTTCATTGGGTTAACGGCCCATACCAATCAATGGCGATAAGCTTCCAGACCTGCGGCTGCATCACTAAAGCAGAATATTCCCAGATGAACCTTGTAACTCACATGCAAATCCGACAGACACAGATAAAACTAATGAAATTCACTAGCGGATTCAATTTCCCTTGCGTGAGTCGGTGTTAATGATGAAACCAACGCAAAAGAACGTTTTTTGTAATTAAATTTAAAAAAATAACATAAAAATAATATAGATTTCATAACTTTAATACTTACAATGAACTTGTAGACCGCATGGTGTGTAAAAGTCACTGCCACCCCTGGTAAATAGGCCTACAATTAGAACCACTAACGATCATTGCGTGACCTGCGGTCGCAGCAGTGATACTAGGTAACGGTGAAAATTGGGTTCCAAACGCAAAAGTTGTTAAATTTTATAGTGAAGGATGTGAAATATGGAAGCAGAAGTGATATAAACAATGACGGTAGTCTACATTCAGAAGCAGAAAAAATTGATAACGGAGGGAACAACAAACATCGCATAGTTCAGACTCCAAATTCTTAACGCTGATACGAGCAAAATCAGACACGCGTGTCATGTGCAGCAGAGATGCTTAAAGATACGGTTAAGTTTCCCCAGACATATGGACAGAGAAAAACCATATGTGCCAAGACTAATCCTTCAAGCGGTTAACACGTAACGAACGTTACACCAGCTAAAAGTGACGCTCTGACCTCCCAGAGAGATATCAGGGAATGTGATAACTGAAGCAGAATAAAATATGGCCTTTACACAATGCTACATCCCGGGCCAAAAGAAGCTGGAGAAAGAATCATACATCATAAGCAGGATGACTCCCAGATGGGAGGATCATATTCTGAACAATATTTCTACGGTGAGAAAAAAATTGGAAGAATGCCATGTATAGCAGCACACATATCCAAGAATACACATGAAAAACAAACTCGTTAACACATGTATGTGGTTGCCTCAAAAGTCCCCAAATTACACATGTAAATATATTTCATGTATACGATGTATATTATGTTATTATTTAAATTATACATATTTTTTATTTCCATATTAAAGCACAATCTTTTAAGTGTATAATAATCAGTGATACTTTCAGCGATTCAGTGTTTTTGGAATACTTTTTAATTGGTTTTAACCTTGAAAAATTTAATATTGCATGTGCCAGATCATAAAATATTATTTTAAATAGCATTTTTGTAATTTTCTGTAGATTAAGCACGCTCCCTTTTCTCAGAGTACGCTGGCTCCTCCTACTGGTAAAGGCGATGCAATGCAGGTTACGATTATCCCTGCGTGGTAGTGTTTGCGCAGTCCAGTTTTACGTCAATCAGTGAGCATTTTGAATAAGAACAGTTAGAAAAGAGGTGATTTTTTTAAAGTTTACCGATGAGTTAGAGTGATCTTTTTACCTTTGGAAGATTTCCATCTCCAGAGATTTTTAGTACACAATGTACTGTACAGTCCTTACCGTACTCCCTAGTTAGTTACTGGTAAGCGGTGGGAAGATGGATGGATGGATACGCAATGTATTGAGCTCATTGGCCGCGAGTTTCTATCAAGACATCTAATTAGTCTATTGCTCCAGTCCACCCCAGTCCAGTCCTCACC
>JABFDZ020000043.1:11297634-11312527 GCA_019775955.2 Pollimyrus isidori
GATAAAGATGCGGCTTGCAGTATATATGCCACAGTACGGCCGAGGCCCCAGGCGGGTAGTGGGCCGAGTGAAATGCACTTTTGTGGGCCGATTCATTGCCGACAGATTTTTGCTGACTGGGTACTTATACGATGTATTAAACAGAAGATTCCATTGACTTAACTGATGCTTTTGCCGTATGCAGATGGATAAATATACAAGTTTCGTTAAATAAAAGACACAAATAAACCGTGACACCAAACGCGTATCTTTATTTCATTGGAAATATAAGGAAAGTAAGGGGAAGCAGGTCTATATTATTTAGAGAGAAGATTAGATAGATAGAATTGATATAATTTCACTTTTAAAACAATATGATTTTCTGTATAAGATACAGAAAACAGAATTGTACAAATAAAACATTTATTTCGAGAAAGTGAAAAATTGGTGTTTACTCCATAAGGTGGCGCTCGCGTCAAACATAAGCGAAAACATTACCGGCTGATAATGTTTTGGGAAGCAAAGTTGAAGTGTTTCAATAGAGCCGTTTCAACTAAAGTCTTCAGGCATGGCGACCTATGACCCTGTGTGATATAGACAACAAACATAGGAGCAGCACCAAAGCTAATCAGGTGTTTTGGCCTTAGGCAGGGAACTTACTTTTTTTCAGACAAATTAATTTGATCATCCGAGTGAAATTCTTACGTGGTAGATATCGAAGGTTTTGTATTGATATCCGCATGATTTTATCACTAAATTAACAAGGTGAGTGTAGCATGTGACACTGCGGCCATTAGTAGCCGACCAGAGATTAGGGTGAACAAACCAATCTTTAAATTTAAAAACAAAAGGGGCCAAATTCATTAATTTAATCATAACATTACCATTTAAAATACATGACCATAACATTGCTTTGAAGGTTATGCTCCAGTAACAACAGTGTCTGTCCTGTGATAAGATTTTCAAATGGGTAAATGTGTGTGGCTTTTTTCCATTGGATTGTGTAATGTTTACTTTTAGCTCTGTCCATTAATCACACTGCTGTTTAAAGTTAGCGCGATGCCTTAATGTGCTTAATGGAAACTATCTTAAGTGATTAGCCTGCTCCTTAGTGACCCCATCTACCCTTTCATTTTAGTTTTTACAGGGAAATCATGCTATAGTTCCATATAAACGTGCTTCCTGTGATCCAACCTGGGAACGGCATCCATTCATTTTCATTAATGTCAATTACACATCACTTTTTAATTAACTAGCTGATACTTGACCTGTAGTCTTTTTCTAAATAAGAAACTGAAAATGACCTACGTTTAAACTAAAAAAAAAACTGCCCTTCTGTCAGTTAATAATGGCCTTCTCCATGGTCTGCTGTATGAAGCTTAGAAACCCTGCGAGTCGATAGCCATTACCTCCGAAAAATGAACACTAGCTGCACACCAGTGGCAATAACTCGAGACCTTTGCAGTAAGAATCGTAACCAGAAGCTAAAACTATGAGTACATTGCACCGGTTCTGAGGGTCTGTTCAATGGCTGCATGTTCCTTTCCAGGCAAACTGCAGAACCGGCCTACCCACTCATCCGCCATTAAAATGTCACGTCGCTGCATTTCTAGCCTGAAGTGTGCAGACCCGATTCACAGAATGCAGACCTTGCAATTCCTTGAACAAACATAAGCCAGTACGGCCTTTAGTGAGAGCTCTGTGTGCCAGTCTTCCCCTTGGTGTTGATTAAATGTAGTTAGACAGCCTTCTATTTAAGTCTATGTTACCATGAATAATGCACTGCTCTCGCTTTATGTGTTTATAAATGTCTGTGATACTTCAGTATAAGCAGGAACCCACTATGTTTCTTAACTTTCCGTCTGTGCCTGGGTGCTGCCTGTGCCCCCCATGGGGTGGAATTAGCACAACGCCAGTGTAACCCCAATCCATACCGTGGCTGCTGTGATACCACAGACCGAAATGCTGTCCGCCACTGGCTCTCTTAACAGTGATGGACAGGCACCATTCAGTGACTGTATTTCTGAAGTTACATTGATATATGTGGGAGATGCTTCTACCCAAAGCAATGTTCAACTGCAGAAGCAGTATCAGCCAGTCCCTGGAGGGAAATCACTCTTCCAACTAGGGGATTTGAACCAGTGACCTTCTGATGATGGGCACAGTGCCACAAAACTCCACACACAAATCCCTTACAGGGTTTGCCAGTAACCCTTTTCCCTTCTATAACTGCCATTAAACGTTTTTGTTTTCTTTCTTCTGTTCTCTTTCAGATTTTTTTCCCACTAAGATTTCTAACAAGATTCTATATTTTCTGTTGCTGTTTCATTCCACACTGCCTGGCCAAAAAAAAAGTTGTTATTTGAATTTATATCAGCAAATACTTGAAAGCCAATGACTGGATCATTATTACAGCTCAGCAAAGTTATGCAGCAATAAAATAAAGTCAGTTGAGTACCTGAATCTACTGAATGGCCAGGTTACACCTCCATCCATCTCGAATTGGTTTTTCTCTTCCCTGTTGGCATGGGCATATTCCAGGACAAGAATGTCAAGATTCATTGTATAATGTACAATGCAGTTCAACCATTGTTAAGAGCTTTTGAAGGGTGGTACATAAAGATAAAGTGAATATGATCTAATAGCCAGTAAAAATACAATCATGCTATCAGACCCTGACGTTTGTGAGATGTTTCACTGCCTCTTCCAGGTACAGACTCTCAACTTTATGACTAGTGAATAAGGCAACGGGAAACACAGAATGCCTTCCGTTGTCACTTTACCGCAGCGGTACATTCTCCAGTTCAGTTTATATCTTCACCTACAAATTGCGCAGGCCAGCACCACATCATGCGAAAATCCTCTAAATCTGTGTTTAAGATAAATGTGTTTTCCTTGTTGCCAGGCAACCCTAATCTAAGGAATATCTTTACAGGCTTTGTACTCCAAGAAATGTCTTTATAGGTCCTGTAGACACTCCATTAATGCCCCCATTAATCTGTGGGGTACTTACAGACCGCCGTATGCAATGTGGTTTTAAGGGTATTATGAAACGGAGAAATTCTGATAGCATCAGGACACACAGATTAATTGTTAAAAGAGAGTCAGCTGGACTTTAGGATGAAATAAGTGGCTCCTCTTCAACTAGCATTAATGCCATTTTTAGTCAATTCGGTTTAGCCTTCTTGGGCACATAGTGTGGGGAAGACCTTGCGAATCAGGGAACATCTAATTTGCACGTGAAATCCAGAAGAGTGCACCGATGTCATCTGGGTGAGTTAAGAAATACACTCAGTTCACAGGCCAAGTCTGCTAGCATCTGTACCAGACAGACAGACAGACGGGCAGCAGCTCACATGGGGTTTGTCTGAGTCTTGAAATGTGTTGGACAACAAAAGGGAACGTGCCAAACGGGCATGAGATTTGGAAGGAGGGTGGTGGCTCATGCTCCGTTACACAACAGTTGGGTTTATTTCCACATTCCCATTTGGAATAACATGCGAAAACAAAATTTCTAGTTCAATTAGGACATGACTTGACCGTCGTAACGATGCTCAGCTAATAGGAAATCTAATGTCACTGACTAGCAGTTTATTTCCCCTCTTAGAGAATACGAATATGGAAAGACAACTGTCACATCTACTCCAGAATCCAGTTCACGAATCACCTGTCGCAAGCCACGTTATCCAGGAGCTACAGCCACCTCCTAATGGTCCTGATGTCCCATTAGTGACATCTGCAATTAATATATCTAAGACCATTCTGATCAGTATCTGCTTGCGTAATCTTACGCTTTCTTTTTCCCTGCTTGGTTTCAGTGTTTGGGGCTCTTGATCTGGGTTTTGAGTCAGTTAATGTTCTTTTGCTCTCTGATTTGGTTCTGGTTCTACAGTGTGGGTCTGTTTCATTGGCTCTGCTTTTGACTTTCAGTTTTCTGTCCCTAGAGGTTGGCGACTGCACTGCAGCTCCAAGCCTCAGCTGGCATATGTGTGTCTTCATATTTAACATATAATATTTATAATTCATCAAACAATGAGACTGCATTGTAAAAACTTGAATGACAGAAAAGTACTGAATTCGTTGACGCTATGTGACGTTTTTTCCCCGAAGCAACGCCTTCTGATCATGCTGAAGCAGCAGAAACAGCGGTAAGTTGTGAAACCAATGATGCCCATCTTTTGCATTAGAAAGAAAAACAGTAACGTCCTAAATTGCGAAAATCTTCAGGGTGTAAATATAGATGATTTGTAGCCTACTCACAGGATTTACAAACCAAAGACATCTAACAAGATGGGGACACACCGTTTAAAAGGCTATTTTTCTGCAGTCATATACAGTTTGGGGGGCATTTTTAGAGTAAAGCAACAGTTTTCATGAAGCTAAGGGCAAATTAAGTAATATGGCTTCCCATCCAGGACTTTCCTGTCTGGTTCCAAGCCCCCTTCCCCCCACCCCCTTGTAATGGAACATAGAAAGATTAAATTTATGCAGTGTTATCATTTCCTGCCAATATTTTGTGTCTCTGTGTGTTTGCGCTCAACGGTAGTTGCTTAAACAAATATTTGTATGTAATATAGACTAAATTTACAGGGCTAGTTTACTGAACAATAATTTGCAGAAATTGTCACTCACCTCTCGTGCTTAATAGCACAATTCAGAATCAACTTAGTTTCATTAGATTTTTCACTGGACTTGGAGATGGTACAGATATTAGCATGGTGGAACCCATACACTGTCAAGTAACTTAATTCTACTGGGAAATAGCCAGAGAAAATCTGCGTCATTCAGAGGATATCAGAGAAGCACCACGCTATCTACTTACGATATTTTTCCATCGGCCAACATATTAGTTTAAACAATATTGTGACAGGCAACCACTGAGCATATGCTATCCAATAAATGTAATTGATATGCTGATGAACACATGCAGGGCAAGGAAAGACACTTATTGCTAAGAACAAACGGCGTAACATAATCCTATGTATATTTTTTGCTGCTGATTCAAAACGGCGCTTTATGTGTTCTACTCCGCTTTCGGTATATTATAGGCCTATGTACGAAAGGTATAATTCCTACCTGATTTTGTTTGTGGCATAAGTACTCAGTAGAAATGGGCTCGATTTCAGGATTCTCTTAGAATAACCTTGGAGCACCGTGCGTTCTGCGCATTATCGATGAAATAATTATGTTACACATTGCGACATACAAACATATGCGTGTCCATCATTAACGGATCTGAAAAAGTGTTATGAACTAAGGCCCAGTAAAAAAAAATCATTGGTTTATCATCCTTTCAATCAGAAACAAGTGATGAGGGAGGGCGAATTTTTATTTCTATTTTATAATGAATGAGTGGTCGGTAAACTTCAGTAGTGCGTGTTCGGTCCTACTGATCGGGAGGGAAGGTAGAAGAAAGTAAGCTGGGGTGGAAGAATACAAATGCACGGCAATTGGTTTCTATCGTTTGCTTGTGAAATTTGTGAACACACAGGAAAATACACTTTTAAAAAATAATTTAAAAATCGTTGCGGGCTAAATTCGCCACGCGGGCGGGATGATAAACTAATGATTTTTTTTACTAGGCTTAATTTGGACTGTTCACAAACGTGATGTCTATCCAAAAACTTTTGTCAACATGAATTACTGAAACTGAGTTTAAGGGTGCGTAACTCGGAGTTTCCCGTCTGTGTGGCTCGGTCATCTTTTTTATGAGCCCCGGACCCGGCGCCCCGGAGCAGTGGGTGTGTCACCAGCCCCGTGATGTCACGGATCCTTGTTCCGAGTGGGGGGTGGGGGCTCGCCTGGCTTCTCCTTGAAGGTCCGTTTCCACACCTGCCCCACGCCGCCTTGACCCCACACGAGATACTTATAAATCTCAACAGGACGAACTCAGCCGAGAAGAAAAGATAGCAGAAACGAACCAAGAGTTATTCGCAAATTTCCGGTGTTATTACGTAGGCGTGAATGACTCCTCGCTACTTAGTGCATGGGCGGTTTCAGTAAGTTAGAGCAGTAATTTGGAGACAGTATCGGTGTTAGTAGCGCTTTTCCATGTTTCACCTAATCGGCTTGTGGAGGAATGCAGCAGAAGATGAGCTACGACCTAGTACCAGAGATGAATGGAAAACTGAAATTTAAGTTTCTGTGAATCATATTAAAACAGGAGTGAAAAGATCTGAAGAAGAGGGAGCCTATGGCGATGGAGAATGGAATTTGTCCTTTTATAAACTATACTATGTCCGGGAACCATACTATGTCCGGGAACCCCAGAGTGCCGAGTTTGATGTTCTCAGCTGGAGTCGTGGGAAACCTAATCGCTCTTTTGCTTCTGGAGGTCCATCGGAGGAGGGAGCAGGTCCGTCAGCGCCAGTCGCTCTTCCACATACTGGTGACTGTACTTGTGGTTACGGACCTTCTGGGAACCATATCCGTAAGCCCACTCGTATTGGCTTCTTACGCGACTAAAGTGTCTCTGGTGGGAATGAATAAGCACGTCTGTACATACTTCGGATTTAGCATGACTTTTTTCAGCCTGAGCACCTTGGCCATTCTTTTCACCATGGCTCTGGAGCGCTGGATCGCAATAGGGAATCCTTATTTCTACGAGAGGCACGTTACCAAGCGTTGCGCATACATCTCGGTAGCTTTCATATTCATCGTTTGCATCTGTTTCTCCGTGTTACCCTTAATGAACTTCGGGGAATTTGTGCAGTACTGCCCGGGCACGTGGTGCTTCATTCACATGCAACACGAAATGATCCAGCACATAGTTTACGTCAACCTGTATGCCACTCTGATTCTCGTCATCATATCCTCGATAGTGCTCTGTAACGTGTCCGTCATCTGTCACTTGGTCCTCATGTACCGAAGGCGCAAACTGAATCAAGGATCCACAGTAAGACGGAACCGGCGGTATAAGAGGTCCCTGTCTATGTCAGAAGAAGTGGAACATATGATCCTATTGGTGTTTATGACGGTGGCTTTCGTCATTTGCTCAGTTCCACTAGTGGTGAGACTTTTATTTATTGTTCATTAAAGCACTTCAAGTTAATGATTAAAAACGCGCATCCATTTACGTTGCAGTCCCGTACTTTTGCAGTTATCAGAGGTCAAAGAAGTGTAGCCTGTGCACTTCTAATTTATGCAAAACACCTTAGATTTGCTTAACTTATTTTATTTAGGCGTGTGTATTTAAGTAAACTGGAGACATTGCTGACCTTCAGGAATTAGCTGTTTTTGTTAGCAAACATGCATCTTTAAAATTAGTTTGTATATTGTCAAAATATCTGTCCCTCAAAAGTACATTTTTTACAGTGCAAGAAACTGGTAGATATTTTGTGGAACATCAATGAAAGTTCTGAAGAGCAAAATTTCCCTTTTTTCTAAGCATTTTTTCAAGTAGGAAAGCTGATAATGAATCACCTTGAGGAAAATTACCAACATGTCTAGTTTAGAAAATGGTGATATTTCTTGCAACTAGAACACACTAGAGGTGCCACAGGCCTGAGACAGGCTAGAGTGGCAGTGTAATGGTTTGTAATCACTGGAATTTCAAATTATAGTGCATTTAGAAAATTATTCCCGCTGGTTTACTAAAAGGAAGGAGGAAGCTTCCTTCAAACAAAGATGTGTCCCATAGATGACCCTAAATATAACTACAGTCTTCAGGGAAAAAAGGCTTTAAGCAATTTTGCTTAATATGTGTATTGTTTATCTAATGATGATTTGAACTTTGTTCCCACTACAGATCCGTGTGTACGTCAGGACAGCATCCACGTACAAAGGTGACTACAAGAATGATGTTGGAGCTCTTCACCTTTTCTCCATGAACTCTATCATAGATCCCTGGGTCTATATTATCCTTAGCCCTTCTGTGCTGCGCTTTCTGCGCGGGACCTTGTGCAGACAGGGCCAGCGAAGCAACCATGGAGCGGATGAAGGTGTGGGCACCCCATCAAGGCTCTCCAATCACAGCACCTCTGTGGAGCTCAGCAAAGTCCAGATTATGCCCTGGGCTAACTAGCTGAATACCAGAAGACTCTTTACTTGACCATGCATTTCTGTAAAATGTCCTCCCTATAACCGGACAAGTTTTGGCACGTTTTCACGGATCCCATCGAATTTGAACACAAACAGCAAGTACCAACTCCAGAGAAGGTTCTGGCTATGAGGTGGTTTACACCCCTCTGACTTTGCCAGAGCTTCACATCACTCTCATTAATGTTCAATTGCAAAGTTATTTGTAAAATAAATCAAAATGTTTTACTCATATTTGTGGTATATATTATACATTTTTCTGATTGTGAGCCTGTATTTAAAAACATTTGGCAGACCTCAGTAACGTTGTGGTAACGTTGTGTCGGTTAAGAAATCGTACTTCTTATTAACAATGACATTTATGAAATTGTCCAAAGAATGTCCACCCATCCATCCACCTTCAAGCCGATTTCTTGGTGAAGGTCACAGGAGGCATCACAGGATGCACTGGACTGGGATACACCCTGGATGGGATGCCAATCCATTAAAGCCAAGGAAATTTCAAAATGTAAAATTATATTCAAAACATCCTCACCTGTTTTGGAGGAATTATGGGTAAATGAGTCATTTATTTGTGATCAATTGTTGCATTATCAACATCTACAGCTACATCTAATCTACATCCTGCTTGATGTTTTAATAACTTGGTATGTTAAAGGTCCATACAACAATATTATTTCTCCTAATCCCACTGATGTAGATTATTTTTCTAGTAATTTTGATTTACTCTGGTGCTTTTTTAGACATGGAGAATATTGTGATTCTCTTTGTTTTAGTCGTTTGTTTTTCTCTGATCTTGGTCCCGAGTAGTTAGGTGACATTTGATTTGTATGCACTCAAAGTGGAAAATGTGGAAGTTTTCAAAAATGAAAGTGATGGCAAGACTTTCGCACGCTTTCCTAGCAGCGGAGTCTCAAACCTGGGAAACAGCAAGGGCTTTGAAAAGCGCCAGGGTGTGTTGTCTGGCTGCAGAACAGACATCACTGTTGGCTGTTCAGGCCTCTCACCGCCAGTTAGCATGTCATTTTTTAAATAGCGCCAAGTTGCTTCACTGGGAAGAGAACTGGAGGAATGCCCTCAGCTATCTGGCACACAAGGAGGTATGCGTTATTTATTCAGCTGTTTCATAGTAAAAGGCTTTCATCCACGCAGGGTCTAAATAACCTTACCATTTGGTTACATTTAAGCTTTACTTCAGGAATCCCTCAATACATGTTTATGAAAGGCGGATAAATATCCGTATGTTTTTCAGTTTTTTACTGCCAGGGTCCTTTGCTCCTTATTGGTCATTTGAATCACCAAGGCCACCGTGGTAGATTGGAAACGCTTTAGGACATTGACCTGGAAGCGCTTGAGTGAGACAGTATGTTTATTCCCCGAACCCAGCAGTTGCTGCTCAGCAAAGACAGGAAATGGCAGCATCGTGCATTGACAGAAATTGCAGTTGTGCATCACATTCCCACGCACACCCACACACAGACCCACATGCATGCATCACAGAGTGTACGTGACATGGGACCAGCCAACAAGCACGCTGAGTACAAGTATGAGGGGGAGGCCACTTTCTAGGTCCTCCTCAGTGTGGGGGGGGGCATGGTACGTTATGGTAGACTCAGTCAGGATCCAACTGGGAGTGCAGAAGGCTGACATAGTGTGGCTGTGGGAGCAGAAAGGGGAACAAGACATTCCAGATGTTTTTTTACAACCAGAAGCAGTGCCGATATGGTTCCGTTCTTCTTCCTCAAATGAGTAATTTATCATGTTACGATGAAAACCCCAGAATGAACAGCAGAATCAGAAAAATACCTTGTTGGTGATTATATGATCGTTCCCTATTTTTCCAAATTAACCCTTATTACTTGACCAAATGGTGTCCTAAATGCAAGTAAACAAATGGACAATATTTGGGATGTAGATGCGGCCTCATTCAGCAGTGCTGTAATTTGCTGAAAATAGTGGGTTGGATGGATGGATGGATGAACTGTAGGAATAATTCTGTGTCAAAGATTTTAACATGCAGTCACATAAACTCAGAAGAGTTTCTGAAAGGCTGTAAGGAAATCATAAGCCTTTGTTAAGAGCATAACCGCAAGAAAATATGAAACTTTGAGCTCTCCCCATGGCATTTTTAATCAAAATAGGCCCATTTTAAAACCAGAAATGAGTGTTTTAGTTTTGTTTACTAGATGTTCCTTCACTAAACTTCCAACTTGGGAAAACTAAAATAAAAATTTGACTGGAATACATGGTTCGGCTTTGCTCCTCAAAAAATGTTTCTGTTATACTTAACCGAAGAGCAAACCAGTTCTGTGCATGTTTTGAAGCCATTTCTATTTGGGTTACGGTGGATGGAGAGCAACAACAACATTCATTAGCTCTGATGTTGGAAAGAAGTGCACTTTTTTGCACTATATGGGATAAGCTGGTCTATTTTTATTGGACATTCTTTATTCCTGCGTGAATCTTTATTCCTTACGAACAGGAGCGCATTATTAATAAATAATCATTGGTGACGATTTTTAAGGCATGCACTTTTATCTAAGGGAAAATGCAGTGCAGTATATTACACTCAACTTGTGTTACTGAATTTCATATACTGGATGTATATAAACAATTGCGTTCAATGTGCTCAGCTTACCTTAAATGTATCAGTAGTATTAACATATCGTAAATAATCAGGAATTAGGGTAGCTTACTGGACGGAAAAGCTTGTAGAAGTGTTGTGGAGCTTATTAACTAAAGAGAGAAATTTTATCTTCAGTTAATGACGTATCTTGTCTTTAGATTGTGATCACTGAGGATATCGAGATCAGCGATCTGTTCTATTCACAAACCCGTGCCTTTTTTTGGGACTTTGCCCTAGATTTAACATTTTGCTCAGTAATGTTTTAACATGTGATATGTCCATCACAGAGATGCTGTTCTCATTTCTTGTGCCATTCAGAGTAATTCTCCACCCTGTATCTGTTTTAAGAACATTGCAGTAATTCTTGTCAGTTCTACTACAGTCCTACCAAAACATTACTATCTCCTTGCAACATGTATATGTTTTTCACTTCTGAAACCACAAAGGAAGTTGCACCCACAGGAAAAAGCTGTATTAAAGGAATAATGTAACTGGAGCCCAGTCATTCCCACAAGAAGCAAAAAGCCTAATCTCTTTATTTTGAGGCAGCTGTGCATTATTGATGTGTTGAGTCAAAACTTTGCAAGTCCAAGTCAAGTCTCAAGCTATGTGCCTTTAAGTCCAGGTCTTTCCATCATCTTTGGTGTTGAGTTGTCAAATTTTTGACTTATGAGTGGATTTATGAGTCATGTAACTTGAGTGACCTCTCATATGATGTAGATGTAATCAGCCCTGAGTCTTTGGTTCTGAGTACAGGTTTAATTTGAAAGAACAAGGACTTAGAACAGGGGTGTCAAACTCCAGTCCTGGGGGGCTGCAGCCCTGCGTAGCTTAGTTCTTTCCCTGTTTCAACATAAATGATTTAGCTCGAGAGCTGTGTGGTAATTAGCACAAGGAGTTGAATCAGGTGTGTTAAATGAGGGGAAACCCAAAAATGTGCTGGGCTCTGGCCCCCCAGGACTGGAGTTTGACACCTGTGACTTAGAACAAGGTAACTCAGTGTTATGATGCATGTTTGAGATACTGAACCAGACTTTTTAATTTTACGCAAAAGCAAAGAACATAATTCATGTCCCATGGCAGATCATTTTGTGTTTTAGCAATGATACTGATGAGTGTTGAAATGACAGATTTTTTTTTATTATAAAAAGTCCTTTGTTCATTGACAAACATCCGCATGTGATTCCAACCGCAAAAACTAAAAAAATGCAGGCGTGTGCCTAAAGTACCTGCATTTTTGACTCATGCTTGGACTTGTCCCGCATGCTGCACGCATGATGGTTACATCATGTTGATATTCCCGCGGTGCCAGCAGCTCTCCCTTCACACACATCCCCGCCGCTTCCTGACCAGCGCTTGACTGAATGGCCCTTCCCTTGGGCTGTAGACCGGTGCCACCAGCCGGCACGTCCAGGAACCCAGAGCTCACTGTCCAGCCAGACTCAGGCTGGGAAGACGCCAACTCTGCTCAAAGTGGGAGCGCGAGGCAGCGGCGAAGGCCACCGGCAGGATATTATGAACTCTGCTCCACTCGAAAGGAGCGTCTTAGAACCGATAAGTACCAGATAGTGCAAAAATGCAAGAATGAAGTCCGAGATTATTTATGGAATCTGGACATTTGAGCTTGCTCAAAATCCCAGACGTCCTGCAACAACTTTATACCCTTGAGCAATTTATTGCTAAAGTGAACTTCCAGCTGTAGTAACAAGAAAGAGAAAAAAAGAAACAACAGCAACCATTTAGAGCTACTTTAAATGAGAGTGTGTCATTTCATCATCAGACGTTACAGGGAATGGTGAAAAGTCACCTACCGTCCTGGCCAGTTTTTTTATTTTATCATATTTTTTTTCCATGACTGACAAAGTAATTATGAAAAACTTCCCCTCAAAAGCACTCGGGTCATTTTCTTCGCGACTGAACATTGGCCCACCCAAAGGAAACTATTAATCATGTGTGAAAAAAGACGCTTCTGAAAACAATCCACAAATTGACAGCAGTGCTACGATTTGCATTTACAGCATATGACCTATAAGCTTTATCTTTTCCTCAGATCACCAGTATTTTACCATTGGGAAACGACTCTACACCTGGATCAAGTGTCTCTGTCTGGTATTTCAAAGTAACATGTAAAACTCAGCAGTGAAGTTTTTGTCCAAGCTGGGAATTGCATGAAGGTACCAAGAAAAATACTCAGGAGTGTTGTCAGGGATTGTGAAAAGGGAAAGAACATTATTTGGTGTAGCTTCCAATACGAACAACAACATGAGAAGATAGCATGAGTTCTCGGTACAATTTCTACTATAATTTTTGAAATTAATGTACCAGATAGGTTTGTCCCTCCTTACTTATTAAGAGCAATTTGTGCTGTAAAAATACAGTCTAGCACTTTGGCATAGCAGAAATAAACAACATGCATGGGTAAAACAGAAAATGAAATAACTGTCTGGCAACAGAGGCCAACGGGTCCATGTGGTCTTTGTTACTGTAGAAATCACCTTAACTGGTCTGGTCCTGGTGTGAGATTCCGGTAGGCGGCTGGCAACTTTTATAAGCCTCTAGAGTGTCCTTATAAATAGGCAGCAGAGTGTCATAACACATTGGTGAGCTCAATGGGAAGGAAAGCACGGGGATAAGGGAAAGGAGGGATTTATTGGGAGAAACAACATTGAGTACGAGGAGAGGACTGGCGGCAATGTTAAAGTGACGTTAATGACAGGACTAGGGAAACACACTCTAATGCAGACTGAAATACGCAGGAATCTGGAAAACAATTAAAAACAGCTGATCACAGCGGGGATTCCACACAAGGTTAACGAGGGGGTGTGACACACAGGAGGGTCGGACGAGCAGGGTATGACACAGAGTGCTGACAGAGTTCGGTGTTTACTCAGAAATCGATACACGCTGGAGTCGGCCCCTTCAGGACAAAAAACAAAGAAAACCACAACGAAAAATATCCCACAACTATTTTTAAAACAGCAGCCTCTTCCCTCACTGCTCTCTTCCTTATTAGTTCTTGTTCTCCTTTCTTCCTCTCCTTCTCCTCCCCTCCTTCACTCATTCCAGCTCTCCTGTCGTCTGCTTGTTGATTGGAGCCAGCTGACCTTCAGAAGAAGAAGTCCAGTGGAGGCCTCAGCCGTCAAATTCGGGAATTCGGGAAAACTCCATGCCGTCACACGAGTCAAAACTGATTAAACAATGAAAATAATAGTTAAAAAACTCCAGTAGTTTTATTCATGATGCACAGAAATTACTATCAGCAAAACATCTCAACTAATGCACATTATTTTTAAGAGTAAACACTATAACTGTAACCAGAATGTTGCAGTGGATCTTTCCAGCACATTCCAGAATGAACTGTTTGTGCCTTCGGTTTTTTATGGCATAACATTTTTACTCCACAATACTCGATGTGTGCCTGGGAAGAGCACCATACAGGCCAGGTTTGTCGCAACATTTCTCTGTGGAGCACAGTGGACTTTCTCCATTGTTCACTGATGTTCGCTGATGTCAAATGCTGCATGCGTCACACTGTGACTGACAGTTGACAGTTAATAATTTCTACCCTCCTACAAGGGCTCAACAGACATACTGAAGAGGGCGTGTTTTTTAATTTCCCATAAAATGAAAGGAGTTACAGTGGTACCTCGGTTCTCATACATAATCCGTTCCGGAATCCGGATCGAATTCTAAAAAGTTTGAGTTCTGATTGAATTTTTACAATAAGAAATAATGGAAAACAAATTAATTGGTTCCTGGCCCCCCAAAATTACACCTAAATATGTGGTTTTTAACATTTAAACACAAAATGAACAAGATAAAACAAGAAGAGCATTTTTTCTTAATGGCTTTCAAAACGATAAAGATCTTATCCCAATATTACCCCTGTCCTGGCCCGATGGTCTGCTCCTTTCGTGTGCCACACCACCTCGTTAACCTCATGTGGGATCCCAATGAGATCAGCTGTTTCTGGTTGTTGTCATTAGTCCTCTGTATTAAGCCAACGTTTCAGTTTGTTTCCCCAGTCCAGTCAATGGGTGCGTTCGACTTGCTTACAGCGCTGGTTTAAAACAACGCATTCTGATCCTGACGCAATGCGTTACAGTTAGATGCATTGCGACCTCTCACCCAGCTGTACAAACTGGAACTGCCTCCGTGACAACACACCTTTGCTCTTATTGGCTGAAGAGTTTAATTACACGCATGACGTTTGTATCCCAGGCAGTTCCGATGCGTAATCTGCTATTTCTC
>JABFDZ020000043.1:11326421-11336650 GCA_019775955.2 Pollimyrus isidori
ACCATGTACTGTTTCTCACAGCTGACCAAGCAGCCATCCATCTTTCATACTGATAAATCAGATCCTGATTGTGGTGGGAAAACAAACAGATCAATAATCAGCCATTGGAGGGACTTAAATTTAACTTAATATTTAAGTCCCTCCAATGGCTGATTATTGATCTGTTTGTTTTCATTTTTCCTATTAATTTCCACATTTCCACAACAGGGGGTCTCCCTCCTGTTATACTTCTCCTCTCCCAAACCAATGAGGACACCACGCATAAAAGCACGCCATCAAGCAAGGGTTGAATACTGGAAGCTCCACACAGAGAAGGCTATGGGCACACATGCAATCACTCCAAGGGCGCTCTAAGCATGCGTGAGCCAGCTGTGTGGACATTCTCAGAAGATGCCCACCTTTTCCCCGAACTTGTAGAAAGTGCCACAGCTATGGAAGGAATTCTTCAAAATATGGGTTCCTGAGATGGAGCAGCGCGGTATCCCGACAGAGTACAGAACTGCAGTTGGTTTTGACATCACATATACATTGGACAGGAGTTCTGCCTGTATGTATTACTGTAGGGGTGTGTCCTCATCTCAACCATAAATCTCATTTGGCGTCATCTTTAATTGTTAACCAAAGGTGTATTGAACAATACAAAAAGTTTATAGAAACAGAGACATTTTCCTCAATATATTTTAAAGCAATGAAATATTAAATGTCAACAGAATTCAGATTTGTAAACATCTGAAGTCAGTTTCTCCATTACTACACTGGTTGAACATGTCCTCTTTTCCTGGCTATTACTTTCTGTAATTGATTTCAGACCCTGCAAACAATGTAAAATACAAAGTAATAATAAAGTAACCTAAGCCATGGAACAGTATGTGTCAGACATAATACTTTCAAGATAATGAAAATTTTTGTCTTGATACCTCAATGACAAGGCATGGATAATCAAGCTTTCATTATGATATCAAAAGGTTGCATATATAAATGAACCTTCAAAAGCATGTTTTAATATTTTAAAAGTCCACTGTTATTAAATTCCTGGCTTGGAATTTCAGCCCTAAATCTCAGATAATATTTTCTGTTTATATCCTTCTGAGACCCAAGGAAAAATGTGTCTTTCAATTTAGGTTATTTGTCTTTGGAGGAAATAAGACATCTTACAATTTAGATTTTTTCAAATGTATTTTTATATTTAATTCCACAGCATTTCCTCTTTAGTGTACAACAGGAATAAATATGTTTCCTTACATCAGTGAAAAGATGGATGCAAAAATAAAATGTCCACTACAATGGACATAAATAAATGGGTGGGGTCTCATGAGGATAGGCAGAGTAGAGTTACATACAGCTTAACAAGAAAGGGTTGCTGGTTACAGGCATACAGTCAGGAAACAGAGGAGCAGTAGATCATTTTCTGCTGTTCATTTCCATTTGTAGAGTTCTGCCATATTACAGAACGCATAGAAAAGCATGTAAGTCCAGAGCACCAAGCAGAAGCCCTTCACAACACAGTAAGAAGAGGGATTCAAACCACCAACTACCGAAGTGCTGCCCAGCAGTACTATGCAGTCACCCACCACACTTGTGAATGCATTTCAAAGCTCAGTATCTCTCTACCGCCTTCTCTTGACCTTTCAAAGGCGACTTGGCTATAATCATGACACCCACATGAGCAGCCACATTTCACTTCCTGTCTTCCTCGCATCACTTCCTGCAGTTGACCTCAGTCATGAGTCTTTGGGTCTCGGTTGCTTCTGTCTGCCACTCTGGCTGTTCCCGCACACCAGAGTCACGCCATGACTCCACAAGAGAGTTTTGTAACATTTACACAATCTGTGACTTTGAATAACAAACTGCTTGTGTTACCGTGGCCCCAGATACGGCCAATTGGCTTCCATTATAGAGATGCTGAAATGGCAGCACATCTGTCATTGTTTGGGTTGTATAAACTGACCCGCGGACACAGGCCTCTTCTGTCAGGTACATTATGCTGCGCTGCCCTGTGCTTCTGATTAAGCTATATTGAGAGGAATAAACATACTTAGTCGGCTGTATTTCTAGTCATTTAACACTTTGAGCGGCCGCCGGCTTAACTCCAGAACCAAAGAAAGACATGCAGGAAATGCAATCAAACAGGACTCCCCAGCTATTTTAACGCGAGTGACACAGTCACTTGAGGATAAATTTTGAATACCAGGGGTTTCCAACAGTTAAATTTGCCAATCCAGGGAGGGGTCAATCATAAGGTCCAGATTCAATTTTGTTTTGGTCCAGAGATGGATTGGTGTGCTCCACCTGGTGAGCACTGCTATAGAAACACCTGGAAGGCATTGACTCACAGTTGTAACTCTATTGATTCAATTCAATTCAGTTTTATTTTGTAGTGCTTTTTATGGTATTACATTGTCTCAAAGTGCTTTACATTATCCCTGCATAAAGTCCCCTGTAAGCAAACCAGTGGCAAAAGTGCCAAGGAAAAACTTCCAAGTAGGAAGAAACCTTGGCAAGAACCAGAGACAGACACAAAATGGGCTCCCCCCATCCTACGGGGGCCGACAGAGATGAACAAGATGAACAAACTCCCAGTTTATATAGCCCAAGTTTTAAGCCATTTTCTACCAGTAATTAAATCTGTGCTAAGCACTAATCACCATGCACTGACAGTTAAAAATCTAACTATTATAAGGGAAAGTATGACAAGTAAGCATATGCACTTTGTCTTACTGGATGCACAAGAACTTTGTCTTTCTTACTTTGTTATTAGAAAAATATTGTCTATTACACTGTTTCATCCTTATTATAGAGAGGATTATGGGGGGGGGGGTCCCAGGCAGCAGAGGGCACATGGTTAGGGTACATCCTGGATGGGATGCACACGAATACACTCACACATATAATCACACTCTATGGGTAATGTACAGAAGTCTAACTGCATGCGTTTGGGCTATATGATAAATTTAAAGTACCTGCAGAAAACCAGGGCAACACACACACACACACACAGCCTATGAACAGAGGTGATTTTAGGGACTCTGAGAGCCCTAGGCAAAACACTGCATAGGGCCCCCTAACTCTTAGTAACTTAGTAATACAGTGACCCCCTGCCTATCGTGGAAGTTATGTTCCAGGCCCATTAGCGATAGGTGAAAATCCGTGATAAATAAAGATCAAACAATTAAACATCTTTTAATAGTTTAAGCCTTAAAATACCCATCCCACACACTTTAAACACATGTAAACTTCATTTTTTATATATATATATAAAAAAACTTATTTACACTTTGAAAACAATCAGACTACAAGCAAGGTACGTGATACGCAGTGAACTGTGATGTGTCAGGGAAAAATCTGTGATATAGCAGGGGGACGATATCTGAACCGCGATAGAGCAGGGGATCCTTGTATTAGTAATATTAACAAAGAGATTTTTATAAACAGAGGATCTTTACTTTCACTTTTGTGAAAAACAAAATACAATAATAAAACAGACTTGTCTTTGCAATGTAATCGGCCCCCTCAGGGCCCCCTCCCAGCTCGGGCCCCTGGCCATTGCCCGGCCTGTCGCTGCACCTCTGCCTACGAGGATGTCTGGTTGTCATGTGATTACGCTGAGCAGCAGGAGGGTAAATTCCAGATCGCAATCATTATCGCCATGTATTTAGTGAGCAACCCAATTAACAGGGACAAAACACATCTTTAGCTGTCAGACGCCTTGCCAAATAGAGGAAACTGTTTTAATTATGCCCAAACCATAGACCAGCCCTCTGTTTCCATAGCCTAGCTTAGCAGCGTCAGCTTAAAGCAAATACAGTGGTTCCTTGGTTCTCGAACTCACTAGAACTCAAATTTCTTGAAAGTCGAACAAACCAATTTGACCTAGATCTCGATCTGAATATTAAAAGTCGAACCGTGAACGCCGACCTAATATAAATTGTATGCGCTAGGAAATGAGTCATACTACAATGCAATTCTTACTTGAATGCCTTCTTCACAGACTAGACAATTAACCAAATAAAGCAGCGCAATATTACTGTAACCAACAATAAATAAACCATTAACTTAGGTATAGGCTACTATTAGAGCATTTATGTCATTCATTTAAACTGTATTTTGCCGGGTGAAAGGTCGCAATGCGTCTAACCGTAATGCGTTGCGTCAGAATCAGAATGCGTTGCTTTAAGCCAGCTGTAAGCAAGTCCAACGCACCCAATGACCGGACTGGGTAAACAAACTAAAACGCGGACTTAATACGGAGGACTAATGACAACAACCAGAAACAACTGATCACATGGGGATCCCACACGTGGTTAACTGCTCTTTTTGTTTTATCCTGTTCATTTTCTGTTAAAATGCTAAAAAAATGGCTGTGTTTTTGTGGGGCCGGGAACCAATTAATTGGGAACCAATTTATTTCTTATGGGGAAAAAATCGATTAGAACTCGAACATTTTGGGATTGGATCCGGAGTCTGGAACGGATTAAGTTCGAGAACGAGGTACCAGTGTGTGTGTGCGCATTTTAAATTGGTGACTTGAATATAAGAATATAAGCGAGTCTAGATCTTCCTCTACAGGCTGGTGTCTGTCACTACAAGTAAAGTTTAAGAATGAAGAACGTGCATAGATTACCAACAAACAACATCTTCAGAAGTTTATTTTTGATTAAAATAGTATTTAAATAAGTGGAATTTGCACACTTTTACTTTTACATCATCACTAATTTCCACACAGCACAAATAAAATAACATTTCAGTATTAACTCCTAGGGTCACAAAGTCCAGCACATCACGTGGTTTCGATGCCTGCATTTCTACGCACCAAGTTTTCTAAAGCGATTACACAACATCATTAAAGCTGATTGGCCAGGACGGACGTGGGGGCGGGGCCCCAGAAAGTCTACCTCAAGCATTCCCACAATGCCGCGCGGGGTCCGTGCAGTTAATACAACATGGCGGATAACAGGGAGAAGGGTCTGCAGGACTACAGAAAGAAGCTTCTTGAGCATAAAGAAATAGATGGGCGTTTGAAAGAGCGTACGTGTTGTATAGTAACATTTTATTTCATACTGTAAGCTTTACTGCTAATCGTGTGACAGAAGCCTTTGTTACGAGTGTTAAAACGAGCGGAGTAAGCAAAAACGAGCCAAGTCGCTTTGTCATCCTTGAGACCGGCTGCTAGCTACTCAGCTAGCACACCTGACATTTACTTTCGGGGCATTTGAATATATTGCCTCTATTATGACTGTAAACGATTAAAGTAAAAAATAACTTTATTAAGTACTGAGATCTGGTTTATTGATGTTTTATATCACGACGGTTTTATTAACCTAGTTGCCATTCGTCTCTGATGGGACCGATCACGTAGGGGCTATAATATTTGATGATATTAATATTGTGTTTTGCTTCTTATAGTGAGAGAGCAGCTGAAAGAACTGACGAAGCAGTATGAAAAGTCTGAAAATGATCTGAAAGCGTTGCAAAGTGTGGGTCAGGTAAGAATATCTGTCATTTAAGCGTTGCATCTGGGTTACTAAAAATGCAATGAACACAGCTCCCCAGGTTACGATGGGGTTACATTCCGATAAAACTCAAAGGCGAAAATCAATGCCTTTGTACACCTAACATGACAAGCATCATAACCTATGTAACAGGCCTTAAACATGCTAATGCTCGGAACCCTGACATTATTCTACTGTGTTGTACAAAACCATTAACACAAAACTATTTTGTAATAAAATGTTGAATATTTCATTTAATTCATTGAGTAATGCACCGAAAGTGAAATACATCTATTGTCGAAATATCGTGACCGGAACCGTCGTGACCCGAGGAACATTTTATTTTTGACCGCGAATCACAGTCCTTTCCACTTATACATGTATAGAACTATCCACCTTTCTGGGAATTGAGGTATGAGACTGTTTTTGTGAACATGTTGTAGAATACTATTAATCAACCATATATGTGTCACATGATAAACAAGATTACCCCTTAGTGTTTAGGCTTATTAAAAACAAGAACATCCTTTTGAGTTTTCTGTTTACACTTTGGTATTTATGCTGAAGTATACTACGGTAATATGATGCTGGTGGTACTTAACATATTTCTTTTGCAGATTGTTGGTGAAGTCCTCAAGCAGCTGACTGAGGAGAAATGTGAGTACAGTGTCACCACCACATATTGACACAAATCCTTTACTGCAATGTCTTGGAATGTACATTGCTACATGGGTTTAGAAGTTGTGTGATTATTGGGGCTGCTTTTCCGTGCAGTCTTTCCGTACGGGTCCTGTAACTGCCGTGTCACCCTTCATTATCTTGTAGTCATTGTTAAAGCCACCAATGGACCTCGATATGTCGTTGGCTGCCGTCGACAGGTAGGATCTTAGTCATAAAGTGAAAATTCAGTCCATGGGCTGTTACGATTGGCACGAGTGAGTGACTGTGCCTTTGTGTTGGACACAGCTGGATAAATCTAAGCTGAAGCCTGGAACGCGAGTGGCCCTTGATATGACCACCCTGACCATCATGAGGTATGAAAACCTGCAGCCCTGACACTGTCACCGTTATACATAAAATAGCCTTTCCAGCACATTTAGTATCACCCATATTGTTCCTCTTACCATGTATTTGGTTGTACGATGTGGGGCACCAGAGAATTTTCTTTGGATGATGTTATACGGTTGCTTGGCTTTTTAAGCAAGGCTGCTCTGATATTTATGGTTTCCCCTTAATATGCTCGTTTCCACAGTTGAATGTTTACTGCAACACCCCTAACACCAGTAAACAAACACGCTTGCACATACACAGTACTTGCTCTGTGCCAGTTACAATGGCACTCAGTGTGCTATTGCTGTTATAGGGGTAGTTACAGTGCCCCCATACCCCTCCCTAGTGCCACCCCTGGATAGTTGATAGTTAAACAGTTCATAGTTAGACATCCAGAACTAGCAGTTCTACGACCAGCTAAATCACGCATTCACTTCTCCCCCCCATGACAGATTTTTTTATTGAACTCACTAACTGACATTCTTTGTTTCCTGGTCAAGTGCTGCATGTTTGGCGCATTTAAATTCTGATTCATTTGTGATTTGCTGTTACAGGTATCTACCCAGAGAAGTGGATCCTTTGGTATATAACATGTCCCACGAGGACCCGGGGAGTGTGTCCTACTCTGAGATCGGCGGCCTGTCGGAGCAGATCCGAGAGCTCCGAGAGGTACATGCCAGCGGCCTGTCCCATGTCCCTTGGACTCCCCACTGTTCTCCTGCTTGCACAGTCTAACTTTACATTCCCCATTCAGGTAATTGAGCTGCCGCTGACCAACCCTGAGCTCTTCCACAGGGTGGGCATCATCCCCCCAAAGGGCTGCCTTCTATATGGACCCCCAGGTGAATACTAGACTCAATTATATTTTTCAGGATTTCTAGCTTTTGCAAAGCAGGGCTGTGATTACTACACTGACGTTGTAAAAGCTGTCAATTGTCAGTGGTTTAATTTTTGTATGCAATTTCTTGAGCATAAGTCATAATTATTTTTTGCGTCTTTTTGCAAAGGCACTGGAAAGACCCTTTTGGCCAGAGCAGTGGCCAGTCAGCTTGACTGCAATTTCCTGAAAGTGAGCTCCCCCCCTCGCCCCCAACACTACCCCGTATTTCTCGCATTATTGCCTAATCTAATTACAGTGAATACACTCGTCCTGTGTGCTGTAGGTGGTGTCCAGCTCCATCGTGGACAAGTACATTGGGGAAAGTGCTCGGCTGATCCGAGAAATGTTCAACTACGCCAGGGACCATCAGCCCTGCATCATCTTCATGGACGAGATTGATGCTATTGGTAATGACAGTTGGAGGTCTCACCATGGGCTCTGTTCGAGTAGAGGGAGAAAGGAGGAGTTGTGCCTAGTTGGATTGCGCAGAGTGCTAAATCTCTGCCAAAATCTCATGCTTTTTTTTTTACTATTACGTTGGAAGGATAATTGAGAAATAACGGGATAATTAAGTAAGGTTGCAAAGGGGCTGAAAATATCTGAAAACTTTGTTTCATGAGAAGTTTAGATGGGTGGATTGTATGATTGCTACATTTTGGAAATATTACAAGTTGGAAAGTTTAGATGGGAATTAATGGGAATATATGGGAAGTAACAGAAAAATTCCCAGAATCTGAATTGGTGGGATTGGTGCTAACCTCAGAGTAGTGCTGTAGTTCTTGAGACCGGTCTAGGTCTTGAGACCTGTCTTAGGACCAGTTTTTTGTGGTCTTGTCTTGCTCTCGGACGTGGCGGTCTCAATGGGATGGGGGAAAAACATAGAAAACGGCATATCCTCACAGAACAGTATCATTATTTATTACATGCCTCAGTTCAAATGCAACCAGTCAGATGCATCTATTTTAAAAAAGACACATTGCATACATTTTCTCTCACAGAGACGGCCAGTACTTCACAGGTCATACACATCATATCATAGCAAAGTTGGCAAAGAAATGTATAGCATATTTATAATTGGGATAAATTAGGTATTTTACATTATTATTAAGCACGGTCTTGGAGGTGCAAGTCAATCTGGAGGCTCATTCTCTTCAATTCAAAGGAAAGGGTCATTACATAGCCGTATTCATAGCTTACCTGAGGCCTCTGTCTGGTACATCCTATCTCTTTACCTTGACAAGGTCTGATAAAACTTATAGGAGAGGATTGCTGAGAATATTATTTTCCATCAGGCCTCGTAACTATGACAAATCTTGGAGATTTTAAATGAGACATATGGACAATATAATTGAAAAGATAACATGAATTTGATTTAACGAGTAATGACACTTTACAGCAATGCCTTTTTTCTCTACATTTGATCTGAGTAATGTGATGCCAATTCTAGCCCTAGTCTGTTTTTGGTCTTGGTCTTGACTAGTCTAGGTCTTAGTCTCGCCATAGTGTGTCTTGGTCTTGATATCCTCCGGTCTTGGAAATGTCTTGGTCTCTGTTTAGGCGGTCTTAACTATACAACACTACTTCAGAGGAATGATGCAATATCTGGCTTTTTAAAGGTGGTCGTCGTTTTTCTGAGGGAACATCAGCTGACAGAGAAATCCAGAGGACGCTCATGGAGGTGAGCTTCTAGTCTGTCTGCAACATACGATCAGATAACCTTTTTGTTTCAGTTTTGTTTATTTTTCAAATGACATTGTATATGTTAAGCCTTTCTTCATATTTTTCTTTGCCGTTTAGTTACTAAACCAGATGGATGGATTTGACACTCTCCACCGAGTCAAAATGATTATGGCCACTAACCGGCCAGACACCCTGGACCCTGCCCTCTTACGACCTGGCAGATTGGACCGCAAGATTCGTGAGCTTTTTCTCCTGTTGCCTTT
The DNA here is from genome assembly GCA_019775955.2 of Pollimyrus isidori. Classification (NCBI taxonomy): domain Eukaryota; kingdom Metazoa; phylum Chordata; class Actinopteri; order Osteoglossiformes; family Mormyridae; genus Pollimyrus; species Pollimyrus isidori. The sequence continues at coordinate 11,335,784 of JABFDZ020000043.1, forward strand.
ACCTGACTGTGTTCATTATTTCTAGGCTCTGTTTCAGTATCCAAAGCAACAGGAGCGTGTATAAAACAAATCGGTATATCTGTCACACTGCCTGGTTGGAATTGGAATTGGAAAAAATATCATGCAGTGATTTTTTTTTTTTGCAATAAGTATTGTAATATTTATAAAGGAAAAAAGGGAGTTGAAAACTTACCCAAAAATAAACTATAGGCAAATAGAATTTATCTACCAAGAGTCAAATAATTTGGTGTTTGGTGTTAAGACAAAAAAAGTGCTGACAAAGTACTTGCTTTTGTCTGGTGCCAATGCTAATAATGTCCTTTTGACAACCAGCCCTTATTAGCTTTACTCCACTCAATTTGTTAAATTTCTCATAAATCATTATCTATGAGTGAATCCGATAGCAAGGAGGAAATGTATTGATCGACTCGGAGAGCAGATGCAGAGCTCGTGCAGAAGTGGCAGTTAACGTGACACTGGTTTTTTTTAAAAGGTACACAGTGGTTCCTGCCGTTCAGCATTGAAATTTGTTTAATTTGTTCACAAGCCTGCCAAACCATGATTTAAAAAAAAAAAAAAAATCTGGTTTTTATAGTAAACACTTGAAAGAAAAACACAATATATGGTGATAGGGGACTGAGGCATTGCAGAAGCAGAGGGAGGGATGGATACTTGTTTGCCGGGGAAATCACACTTTTTTTTTTTTTTTTTTTTTTTTAACAGTCCTTAACCCTTGTATTTTTGATAATGGTTGCATTTCTCTATTGTTGTGCGTGTGCTTTCCCGTGATAGAGCATAAGAACTATACAAACGAGAGGAGGCCATTCGGCCCATCAAGCTTGCTTGGGGAGAACTTAACTAATAGCT
>JABFDZ020000043.1:11352710-11364968 GCA_019775955.2 Pollimyrus isidori
CCCCCCCCACCCATATTCCCTCTTTTCTTTTTCCTCTTTTGCTTCGCCCGGCGGCGGCCGGGCCCCCACAGAAATAAAGAGAATAAATTAGTGTGTGTTATTGTATTTTTTTAAGAGAGAAAACATGAAGCAGTGACTACACTAGTAGCTAAAATAGAGGAAACAAATTTAAGAGATTACAGAGCCTTATTTATCGGATGCTCTAGTTACTTATTTAATTGTCCAATGTAATGGTAATTGTTATAGCTTAATGCTAAAAAGGTTAGGTTTTTCTACAATTTTGACCACTAGTGTAGAACATGAGTCTGTGGACTCTGCCCTTGCCATGCCTTGGGTGTGATCACAGTATGCCAAGAATAGAAGGCGTGTTTCTAAATGTACACACGTGCACTGACACTGCTGTGTCTAGACCCAAGTGCTGGTGGCTCTTATCATACCAGGTTAGGTGCAACATAAAGTTCACTCTACAGGGTACAATACTAGGAAGAGCATCATGGGACCTCAGAGTCACACGTCAGAGTCTGCTTACCTCGTCTCCATGGAAACATCGCCCTTTATGAGGTAGCCAGTCAGGAAATTAAAAATCCTGCATCAGAAGATTCTGTTCTGTCTGTAAACAGAGGAAGCTGGATTTCATTTCAATAAGGATATGATCCTGTTGAGAGTGTGGAGTTGGGGCTGATGGTCAAGGATGGCACAGGCAGTCTGACATCAGACATGAAGAGGAGAATACTCTATTTATTTATCTATCTATCTATCCATCCATCCATGCAAAGCAACGTACAATAGAGAAATCAGGGTCAGCCACTCCTTGGAACAACTGGGTTTAAGGGTCTTGCTTAAGAGCCCACCAGAAATTACTCTGCCAAGCAGGGGATTTAAACCAACAGTTTTCTGATAATGGGCACTAATAGCAGAACCACACATATTGGAATACTGCTGCAAATTCACCATATATATATATATATATATATATATATATATATATAAGGCATAGCATGTTGCTTTCCTTATCTTTCAGATGTGCTGAATGATGCTATTTTCGACGAAGGCCACGACGACATGGTGATAGTGAAGGACATCGATATGTTTTCCATGTGTGAGCATCACTTGGTGCCCTTCACTGGAACGGTAAGACCTCTGTCTTCCTGCTTTTGACATGGGAAGAAATCACTAAATATTTTGGTGTTTGAGGTCCTCACATGAACTAAATGAATCACAAACACATATATAAAGGAGCTGTAGCTGGTGACTTAATGGCAACATCCTGGGTTGTTCATTGGTGAGATTAGGGTTATGCAACTGATGGTCCTCTAGATCTGAGCACTGCTTATTCCCCAGCCTTCCTTTATCTGTGAGCCAGGTGTGAAGCCCCCGTGGCCAATCAGAATCAGTAATTAGTAGAACTGTAAACAAACCCTGGATTTGGAATAGAGGTCCAGATTTGAGGAGCCCTGGTCTAGATGAACTGCTGTAGTTAGCCCAAGTCTGATCTGAGATGTGCTAAGAGGTACATCTCTCTGAGAAGTGTCTACCCAGGAAAGCTCTGGGATTCTATCATTAACAGTGAAAGAAAAATGTTCTTGGAGGGAAACTTTGATAGGTGAGAGCCTCCATTCAATCACGAAACGTGAATCTTCAACTTTATTCATACACATAGCATCTTTTAACATAACACACATTTTTAGATGTTTAAATATTGCAGATTCTTATACAAACAGCAGTGTCTCATAGTCTGCAAGCCCATGATTCATGAGCTCCTTATTTTTTCCAAATCATGAAATGTGCTTGATCTTTTGTGTGAATCTGAATGTGTAATAGTCTCTTAGTAGATGTGGCCTGTGTAATGTCCACATCTGGGCCATGAGCATGAAACTCAATGATCCCTGTAAAATGATTACTAAACAGCTTCCACGTGATCATGACGCTCTGACTCAGACCAAACCGTGGCCTGTCGTCACGATGAACTGGGAGATCCTGTAGCTCCACCCAGTACCATCACAATACCTATTCTGCTTGCAAACCATAAGCAAAGACTGATGTAATTCTTTCCAAACTGACCTTAAAGTTTACATGATGAAGGTTGTCTGTTCTGATGCCCACAAGGCAACCCGGTAATGTGACACCAGTATGGATCGTGTTGTATGTATACGACACATGGATCTATAACATAATGACTAATTGTTGCACCCTTTTTGCACTCTAGGTGTATGGTAATGGCTTGTATGTCCTAACCAAAGACTTGATACTGCCATTCCATTGAGGTCTGATGTGTCATTATGGTAAATTTTTCACAACCATGCTGGCAACTCAATGAAAATCACCCATGCCTTGGAGCTGTCAGCACACTTTGTGGTGTCCATCTCTTGTAGGTTCATGTCGGCTACCTTCCCTGCAAGAAGGTACTGGGACTCAGTAAACTGGTCAGGTGAGTGCAGCAGCTGAGAGAACTTGCTGTCAGCAGTCATCACCCTCTCATTTTGGTGAGAGCTTTCCCCTGAAGAATTCCAGGGCACCGCCTGACATTACTCTGCGGCTGACAGCAGTATCAAATGGAATTTCTATGACATATGGAGCAGTTTTAATTAAAATTGCAAGAACAAGAATCACAGGAATGCTATGCACGGTGTAAATTACGTGTTTATTTACATTCTTCCTGGAGTATTTTTGAAAATCTGGAAAAATGCACATTGAATGTGAATTTCTACTCAATATGCACATTATTTATAATATTTTGCATATTTATTGCGTCAGTTCAGTCTCATATGGTTTTCCTTGCAATGTAATCCATCAGCAAAGGTGGATAGTTCAGGTCCAGAAAGTACAAATCCAGACCAAGACTTTATTTCAACCAACCACTTGACTATTGAGAGTCACAGAATATGCAACTGATTGGTTGAAACAAAATCTTGTTCTGAATTGGACCTGAAATACCGACCTCTGACGATCAGACTGATCTCCAGGAATGTAGGTCACAGACAAATTATGGACAGAGTCATGTTTTCTCCTTTCTCATGTTTCTGCATGCTTGAAATGAACTTGGCAAGTTTGATATATGCAGTAGAGTTTGGATTTTATTGAAGCTATGTATTCTAAAAAATGTTCTACATGGGAATTATTTGAAACTACCAACCACCAACAGAAATACACACACCAGATCATTAATTATGTTTATAAATTGACTAATAGCTGATTAAAAAAGGTGCAAAATGATAAAGATGTAAAGCTTTTGATGTAATTTGAATGAATCAAGTTCCATTGGGACACATCATGTTTCTAGATACTAGTCTAAGGAACAAGTATCTCTCCAGGTGGATGTGTCCCTTGGTGCCGTGCATGTTTGCTTTGTGGGTCAGTAGTGTCCTCCTAAATGCAGTTCACTGGCTGTAAGCAGATTAAGAGTGATGTGAGTGGGCCACTCATCCTGCCTGACCTCTGTCTGGCTCACCTGCACTCCAGCAGAAAGCCAAGAAACGCGGACAGTGGTCATAAGCTGCTTCCACTCTCCCTGATTGGTGGGATGTGAATGCGTCATCTCGCCTTCACAACAATCAGGAGCTCAGGAACACACCAAGATGGAGCTGGGTCTTATCTACAGATAAAGGCTTGCTGAGGGACGCCACTCACGCTGCACTGAACCTAGACACTGTCAATAGGCATGAGAACCACAATATGGCCTCCACACATGACACGCTGCTGAGATTAAAAGCAGCTTTAAAGATCAGTTCTTTCTAATGCTGTTCTTGCCTATTAAGTAGCATAGTCAGTACTGCACAAAAAAACATGCCTTGGCTTCAGAAAGTCTCCCCTCTTCCTCCCCTCTTATGGGCCGTCTTGAGCATATTTATCCGAAGCTGACCTGGTCTGTGGATAGAGATACCCCGTTTGGAACTCCTGTAAGGAAGGAAATGTTAGTGTCAAGCAGCTGTTTGTTGGCGTTTTTAATTTACCCTTATTCTCAAATTATTGTCATCAGGGTCGGGGCTCCCTCAGTGACTCACAAGTCATGGCAAACAGCACCCCCTGGGGACTAAATGGGATGAATTGGTCATCCCAGATAAGGTGAAATTGGGCTTGCAAATGTTGAAAAACACCTCAGATGTGCCAGCGCTTCCTGTAGAAGCCTTCAGAGAACCTCCTCAGGGTCACGCCTGTGCCGTGATGCGGCCGTTTTAGATTAACTGCAGTCTGCCCGTCTGTGTACGCTAATCTGATTATAGATGTATGTCGTTTGCTGAATTCACATAGGTTTATTCCTGCATTGAAGTCGCAGTCATGTTGTTACTGGTCTCAGGGTTTTTATTTCATGAATTTATATTCAGTACATTTTTTCTGTCCTTCCAGGGTTGTTGAAATGTACAGTAGGCGATTACAAGGTAATTTTTTTTACCATGTAGTTTTGTAACTTGTCTTTTACACTCATTGAGAAGTTAGTGTTAATGTAACAAATTTGTGTTAAAATGTCCCTATTCAAGTGAATTTAAATGTAGTGGTCACACGGCATTTGGTGTCCGTAGAGACTATAGACTATGTGGGAGTGTGAGTGAGGATCCGGCTGTCCTGGGAACCGCCTGCATCTTTAATCAGGGCTCTCTGTGACGCTTTGCATGTGCGTGTGTCTGTTTCCCAGTCCAGGAGCGTCTCACCAAGCAGATCGCCACTGCCATCACAGAGGCCCTGCAGCCGGCTGGCGTCGGGGTCGTCGTCGAGGCCACGTGAGTCTTCCTGTAGCCTTCCAGCCTCCAGAAACAATGTTGATGGATCTCCTGAGAGGAAACAAAAAAGGGCTAAGGGTTACATGGTTACATGGTGTGGGGAATTTGGTATGAATTTTGGAGGGAAAATGAAACCTCTTTGATGGTCTAGCATTCCAATTTCATCCCATGTCCATTTCTGTTCCTATTCCTGCAGTGGACTCAAAGCCAGACTCAATGTATCACCATTTACATGCAGACAACATGAACTATGCATATTTAGAGTACATTTACATTTATTGCTTTTTAGGATGAGCATCCAATGAATGACCAGATACAAATGTAAGCAGTATTGGAATAAAAGCTACACAACACCCTTCATGGATGGATGGATGCATACATAATCCCAAAGGAAATTGCAGGTTTACAGTAGATGAATACAGGCATAAAATAGGATGATTCATTGATCCCTGGGTGGAACTTCTTTTCACCTACCTCATCATGCACACTATGACACTCACGGAGAGGTGAGTGCAAGCTTGGGGGTCACAACACAGGGTCAGCCAGCTTGTACTGTAGGTACCTTTGGAGCACCTGGCGGGTTAGGGCCCATGCTCATGGCCCCTGTGGGACCAATCTGCTAAGCCTGGGTTGTCATACCAGTGACCTTCCGACTGCATGTAGAAGTTCTATCCTATCGAGCCACCCACCATCCCTCAGACATGACTCACTACACGCCAGTAAACGGTAACGATGCAAATAATGTCTGGGAAAGTATAGTAACTGTTTCATTAACATTTCTGCATCTCTGTGACACTCCTGTATGGATGTCGTGGTGCTGTGTCCTCAGTCGCTTGGGAAGTCGTCACTGCTCGCACTTGTCTGGGTGTTTCCTCCGAACTCCAGCCGTTTCCCTCCCTTACAGTCACATGTGCATGGTGATGAGGGGCGTGCAGAAGACAAACTCCAAGACGGTCACCAGCACCATGCTGGGAGTTTTCCGTGACGACCCCAAGACACGGGATGAGTTCCTGAAGCTCATCCGTAGGTCTTAGAAGCACGTGCCATAACGCCACGCCTCACCAGCTCATCACGCCAACCTGTGTGTGAAATCCACGTGCCGTCTGTGTGTGTCAGTGCACCTGTACGAGTTCCACTGAACTACCTCCAAGACAAGCAGAACATGGCCTATCTACATGTGTCTAGATGTGCTTAGTGTGCGTCCAGTCTGGTTTTAAATTCATCGTGAGCTGAACCTACCAAGCACAGAAATCCCAGTGAAATAATTTTTCAGAGTGCCAATCAGAGGTATTGTTTCCATTTGAGGTAGAAATTATAAGGCCTGCCTAAAGTCCATCTGCAGATGTCCTGCAACAAATCGCCAGCAGGGGTCACTCACGATCGCAAGTCTAAATCAGTCCATAAGCAGCCCATTAGCTTTACAACTAGCTGTGGATGCTAACTAGATGTTTAATTTCAATATGACTGACTGCAAATGCCACATTGTTACAGATGTAGTTATGTTAACTGCGAATTACAAAAAAGCTGATGAGTTTTATTCTGAAGACTTTGAGAACTGGACAACCAAACAGTATATTAGCATTGTTAGCATACTTTTTAGTATATACACAGGTCCGAATATGGGGAAGATTATTAATATGTGGCAAGGCCTTGAGACTAATAAAATTTTGTGCTTAAGTAGTATTTACAATCATTAAGTAGGGAATGTATCGAATAGTAGTACTCAGTGGTAGTTTGTAGACAGCCGTGTTAGATATATTGGAACATCAGATGCTCTAGAGGTGTGTTTCGGTAAGAATCCATTTTACACCAGAGGCCAGATATCAAGCATAGGTTGCAGCAGGTCTGAGATTCAGTAGTTAATACTGAAATCAGCCAATGTATACAAACAGACAGACAGTATATAGAAACTATGAAATAAAGACTGGTGTTTTTCTGACCCGGTAATGTGTGGTGGCAGCCACAGATAATGGTATCATGTTTACAGTAATAAAGAGCAGCTACGGTGTGTGTGTGTGTGTTGATACATCATTCAGTTGGCTGCTGTACCCTAGAGCAGTGTTTCCCTACCTGGTTCTTGGGGATCCTCAGACAGAAGTCAGTGTTTAACTGAAATTGTGTTTGAAATGACCAACCACCTCAATTCATGTTGCTTTGGACAGAAATATCTGATGAACAAGTAAAAGTAATCCAATTGGTTTAAATCTGTATCGTATAAAAGCATTCCAAAGTATTAGGCACATCTGGGTACTTCTGTTGCCGAAGCATTGGCGTGTAATCTGTGTTACTATGTGTTATTTGTAATTCTATGCCATATGCTATGTGTTTCATGACTAAAGGGTAAGAATAAATCTTAAGGACATCATGGGGATGTGCTATGGATGAAAGTGTGATTTCAGTGAGGTGAAACTATTTTCCCACGTTGAAGCTTCTTTTTGTCCTTGCTTGTTCCACAATGGTGTCACCCAAAGGAATGTACCAATCAGACACTCATAGGGGAGGATTCAAATTACAGGATCTCCCACACGTCTCCCCGTGTTGTGCAGTGTAACCAAAACAAGATATTTACCACATTCATGTGTCATGCTATGCAATTTGTGGTATCCAAATCAGCGGCTAAAGAAGCTAAACGCTCACCTGCAACTGAGCAGTACTGAGTACTTTCCAGTTTAATTTAGTCCAGAATCAACAACACAAATAAAATATATACATCTTCCACTCAAGCATTGCTCTAAAGTGTGCATAGCTGCACGGGATTCATTTGATTGAGATGGTATGACCTGACAAAGTCGTCTTGTCTTAATGAGGAAATGTACCAATCATTAGCAACTTACGACTGTACGCGGGGGAGGTACTCTACTAATGCTGATGTCACAGCAGTATGCAGTAATGCTAAGCTTAGCTGTTAGCTGAGTACACAGGACACCCCACTGCAGAAGGAATAGCATCTCCACAGGAATAACATCCCCCAAACACCATGTTATGCATTCCTCTCATCAATTTGGGGGGGGGTTAATGCCCCCACCTATGCGCACATCTTGGTGGACTGAAGAAGCTGTCCTCAAACATCCAAAGTCGGCGTGGGAATTTATTCTCCACTGGGGTGCCCCTCTTGCTTGTCCTCCAGAGGGTGGCGACACAGAGCGAAGGCCTCCAGGACGAAGGCGCGGCACATGGGGCAGTGCTGGACACGCGACACGCAGCCGTCGCACAGACAGGTGTGCCGGCAGGGCAGCAGCACACGGTTCACCGGGGCGTTCTGGCACGCCACGCAGTCTCGGCCCGCCCCAGGGGCCACCCCCTCGTCTTCATCCTCCACCTCTTCAGTGGTCCCGGTCTGGGGCCCTCCGGCCTGATTTGGCCTTTCCTGCTCCATGTCTGGGGCGGGGTCTGTGCTTTCGGCCTGACTCCCATCCCCAGTGGACATGAAGAGTGGCTGAGGACAGAGGGAGCCAAAGTGACGAGGTCTGGTCAAAAGAGGCGGCCGTTCGTAGGCCTCAGATCCCACTGCACGGGGTCGTCTAATGGTCATACATCTGTGACTGTGCTGGAGTTAGCACTATCCTAGGAAACTTCATTTAAGGGCTTATATTTTGGGGAAGCAAGTATGAGATCTGTAAAGAACTCAGTCTGGCCCAAAAGTGCACAATTAATTGATTACATTACAGAGGTTCCGTGTTTAGGTTCCGTATGCCTGCTAAATGTGAAAAACAGGTTGTTAATGTGGTTCTTTTTGGAACCACAAAGCACGTTGAGCCATAAACCCTGGAAATTGTGATAAGGAAACCTTTAGGTTTCGAGAGGACAGCGCTGTACCTTCAGCTCGTACATGTTCCCCTGCGCCGTGAGCAGGTACTGAAATAAGATCCGCTCCGATAGCTGGTATTTTTCATCCGGAACATGGACCACGGTCACACTGGCTACCTGAAATGGCAGAGCACAGGCTAGAGCGTGTGGCACAGGCACGGAGCCCCACCTTCGCTCGTGGACACACGGTGTCATGCTTACAATGTTGTATGTATCTCGTGTATCCGGCTCTGCGAGCGTGAGCAGCACCACCAGGGGGTAACACGCCCGAGGTAGCACCCCAAAGTGCGAGATGCCCAAACTAGCAGGCATCTGTGTCAGACGCTCCTCTGGGTCCTCCTTCTCGATGCTGACGGTTTGGTCAAGCTTCAACTCGTGTTTGGGGGAGGGGTAAGCTTGATATTGCACCTCACTTGACAGTCATTCTGAATCAATCCAAATTCACTATCCAGCCTAATGAATGGCCACTTTGGGTAAGAACTAATAATTTCCTGCATTTATACATTAAAGAGACAGTGCTGCAGTGGAATGATGGCCCCGCAGTGTGTGCTGAAAGGATACTGGAAGGTCTGGACATGTTGGTACTGGAAATGCAGGGCCTCCTGGAAGTGCTGCGGGGTGCTGATGGGAGGCTCACACCGGTGGGCATGGAGGGCGGCCTGGAGACCCTGAATCCCGCAGCCCCAGTAGCAGCTCATCATGCACTCCTCCAGACAGCGAGGCCGCAGAACCACGCCCCCTGTGGCGGGACACCGTAACAATTACCTTGTGGGGACTGCGGAAGCTTCAAACGGATTTCTCAGACTATTAGGCAAAGCAGGAAATACTGATTTTATCTAGAAGTTTTAACTCCCTCTAATCCCTTTCTTCCTGCATCAACTGTTCACGACGTGCCTGGTCTGGACTGCAACTGCCTGTTAACGATCTTAATCTACAGGTAATAATACTGGTTGGAGTACTAATAAGGATTTAGCAATCATTTGCCAACTATTTTGCTTAGATTGCTGGTCTATATTGAGGAACTGCCCGGAATTGCAATCCATGTAAGATCTTCCCTCAACAGCCCTGATCGGCAGGCGGTGTGTCTTTACCTGTCACGGAGGAAGGAGCTGAACCCAGTTCCAGGGCAAATGGGTTAGTCACTTGGACCATCCGCTTTTCTGGAATGTTCGATACTGAGTCCGCATCGTCCGAACTACGCAATATTATCGGTACATCAAACCCAAACCTTGAGAAACAAGAGAAACTGTCAGTGCAGGTTCTTCAATATAATTTGCCTGCCCCCCCCTCTCCTCGCCCACTGACACTTGAACAACCAGTGAACGCTAATGCAGGCTCTGCTACCGATGCTGGTATTAGTCTTGTCTTTGAATAAACAATAAACGCGTATTTCCCGAGATGTCATAACTCTGTGCAGTTGCTGTGCTATGCAATTGCATCCGGGAGCTATTATGTTTAACTGAAACCTCTAAAAGATTAATTCTACAAAAAGTTATTAAATACACAATAAACTAGTGATATAAGATACATGATATAAGATCATAAACAGTCATATCATTCGATCAACATTAACCAACCCACTTTACTAAGTAATCCAACCCAAGACAGTGTCAATAATACGCTACCAGCCCCTTACGCCGCATTTTCAATTTGAGCGATTTTAACAGCGGACCTACCAGCCTAGAACCATGGCTACAGTAATGATAAAACAGAGCGACACGATGCTAATATAAAAAGGAGGGCAGTATTCGTAAAGCATCACTAAAAACCCCGCAGCCATGTCGGAACTGTATCAGAGTACAAATACAAGACAGCAGCATCTTCCGTCATGTAACTACGGAGGCCGAGAAGAGACATTCATTAAAAAAGGTGTCGTGTGAGAGTTTGAGAACTGCGCATCACTGCAGTGTGACTTGCGGTCAGGGTGTAACCCACAATATTCAAACAACACCAGGTATATTTATTTATTAATGAAAATACATCAAAAGATAAGCTGAAGCGGATTCAATGGCCATACAAACAGCTGTAAACCACTGGTGTACAAGTGGTGTACAACTTCACTTCAGACCTCTCAATTCTGGTGTTACATCAGTTAAAACGATATAGAAATATAAATATCTATCATGCATTTTTTTAAATGACGTAAATCATTACTTCAGTTCGATCTTGCGAGGAATTGATGTATAGTTTCTGTAAATGGCCTCTAGGTGGCATGCTGTATTAAAAAATGCTTTTAAAACTTAAAAATATAAAAAGAAATAAAAAAAGACTTAAACTTATAAAATAAAACCCACGTCTTCAGAAGACATCAATATTTTTGTATCGTATCACTATTTTATAATTTTGTTTCTGTAGACAGAAACTAAAATGTTTCAGACTGGCTGTATGTAAAGATTTTGTGTGAGGTAACCTCTGTCAGATTTATCCTATGATGCCGAATGTTATTTCAAAATATGAAAATATCAGTGATAGTTTTCCAATTAAGTAAAGTGTACCAGTAACAGTTGGGACTCTAACTGGAATGCTGTTGATATATAGCCCTGCAGTATTGCACTGGACGATAAACTCTTACAGTGTCTGCACACATAATTTCATCTTAATAACAGTGAAGTGCAAAGAGTGTCAATTATCAGTGTCATTAATAAACTGGAATATAAAATCTGTAGCAAAACAAACGAAAGGTTTCTGATAAAAATCAAACTTGATAACATATTTTAATGACATTTGTGTTTGATGTGTTTGATGACTGATGCTAAATTAATGGCTTGCATGTTTTGAACATATTTGTAAATGTAGGCAACGATTACCTTACAGACTGATTCCATATTTGGAAAAATCCAATTTTATCCATCCATCCATCCATCCATTCGTCCATCCATACATCAATCCGTTCATCTACCTTCTAACTGTTTAATCCAATCAGAGTTGTAGTGGAATTATATAATCATAAATTATGGAGAAACCATTAATCTGCAATGTATCCTACTGAACTTATGAGCAGACATACTCTCAGGAGCACAAGAACATTCGAGTGTCCATTCTTCCATGTCAAGTGCTTCCTCACAATGCCCCATTACTTGCTCTGCTCCTTATAAACTCTGTTCCCCAGTTTCAGACTAAAAATAGTTTTACAGATGAGCCTGCTTCTAGCAAGGTTCTCATTTTGAAATAACACGTGTCTGTTGGATGGCATCCAGCTCGGACAAGTTGTTTTTCTTCTTCTTCCTTTCTCTCTCTCTCTCTCTCTCGAGAGAGAGTTCAGCAGTGATCTGCTGCTTCCCCACCTGGTTCCCGTGGCAGGAACATGCTTCCAGTAACCTTAGTTGTGAGCGAGTGAGAGGGGGGTAAACATTTCTGACGGGAGAAAGGCGAGTCAACGCGACAAGTGACCTTAAGGAAGGGCTGTGACTGGCTTTTTCAGCTTTTTCAGCTTCTCCCCGCAAAGACCCTTGTTTGGCCCTGAGCGAGGCCGCAGCTGGAATGTGGCTCGTATCTCCGCACAGCCGTTACTGTGCTGGCGGGGATTTTTGGGGGGGCTGAGAATCCCTCTGACCCGCTGGAGAGGCCCTCGCTCTGAGGCTAACAGCTAACAGCTGACGGGCCTTGCTCCCGCCCAAAGTGGAGACCACGCCTCCTCCTGCAACATCCCCAACCCCGGTGGGGGCGGGGGGGGCGGGGGGGGGGGGGGGGGGGGGGGGGGGGGGGGGGGGGGGGGGGGGGGGGGGGGGGGGGGGGG
>JABFDZ020000043.1:11366995-11380460 GCA_019775955.2 Pollimyrus isidori
AAACACACACACACACATCGTTTTTTATGTCTGGGCCTGTTTCCTGGGCCGACAGGACACTGGGCAGACTGGTGACATCTGTGTGCCCCTGCAAGGCCGCAGTGATGTGCTCACACGGATTGGTTCGGGGTGGGACTGGGGAGAGTGTTTCACTGAAGTTCAATATCCCAGCTCCCCAGAGATGAGGCCGTGAGCTGGTAAACAAAGCCTGCCTGCTGATTGCTGCCACCCATGCAGGGCTGCCCCACATATTAACTTTCCTCTCTTTTCTTCTCCGTGCCCCTTACAATAGAATCACTTACCCACTTGACCTGCCGCCCGGATTGAGTTAACTGGGCCTATCGGGCTCCTTTGCCTGTGGAGTCAATTGTGTTTTGCTTTGAAACCCGATGCACAGTTAAATTCCAGCTGCACTGTTTTCCTTTTCGCATAAATTATCAGTGGGATATTCTTGTTTTCACCAACGTGTCGTCAGCGTGGTTAACCAGGGCATGTTTTGTTTACGATGGAATTCTCTAGAAGGGGGAAAAAAAAAGCAATGTTCACTCACTAGCTAAATAAAACATCGCTACGGCTTTCAAGGAGAAGCATACGTGTTTTCCAGCTTCTCTGTTCTCCAGATTTTACAATCCTCTTAACACTGGATTTCCATGAAGCCACTTATAGCCGTTGGTTTGAATTATAGCGCAACGACTGATCGCAAATGTAAAGGGGGAACAGGATCGAAGCTGGGAAAACAGGCCAGGGCAAGTAAGAACTTGTGGGGGTGGTCTAAGGTTCCTTGGAGGGTTCTGCCCAGGTCTAGACTTGTACACATTCAAAGCTGGACATAGCAGTGATGCATGGTGTCCACTCCAAGAGGGATAGCAGACATGACTGAGAGAGGGAAGAGGACAAGGGAACATCTCTCTGTGCCCTGCACACAGAACCTGGGGGGGGGGAAGGGGGGCAGTCCTACACTAAACTCCCAGGGCAGCTGGATCACGGAGCTGCATTCAACGCACAGGAAGAAGATCCGCTCATGGACAAGGCCGCCCCTGGGGGCCCGTGGTGAACCGTTTAGAGCATATCGCGCTTTGTGTGGCTGCCAGAACCCGCACGAAGAAATACAGCCCCCTGGCCTCTCTTTACCGCCCCCCAGAGGTGGATCCCAGCACCATTTTGAGCAGGTGCAGCAAGGGATGGAACAAACAGAGTGCTCTCGGGGGGGCATGGAAGGTGGAGGGGGCACTAGGGCCCATAGGAATGTCCTATCTGACCCTCTCACATTACATTTGTATCACATGTAAATTTATTCGTTTTGCAGACGCTCTTACCCAGAGCGACTCACAAGGTCTTTAAAGGTGGGTTGGGGGGGAGAGAGGGGGCTGTTTAAGCAGAGAAGGCCTGGACGTTTGTGGGGTACATAATGGTCACAGAGGTGTGGCTCAACATTTGAACAAAGGCCTTTAAGGGACCATTTACATTGTACCTTTAAATTCAACTGCCTCCCCCAGTCCCTGAACAGCACATTCCCACCCCGTCACTTACTGTGAAAACGGCCAAGGGAGAGGAATGGCGCCCCCCAGGCCCTGTAAAATTGACGTTCCTTGTTGTTTCACTGATTTGCGTACATAACAGCAGATGAAAGGTGCCTTCCGAGAGTGACTTGGGCAGGAATGCCTCTGGTGTTCCGCCCTCCGCAGTCAAAGCGCGGCCCCCGCTTCCCATGCCCGGGGCCTCACATGGCGCACCTCAGGCAGAGGGGAACTTTCACAATTAAAAGCAAAAAAAGGAGAAACAGATCAAGCAGTAACCAATCACAGACCACCGTGCCAGGATATCGAGTTTCAGCTGTAACCGAGTGCTAACTGAGAGCTAAACCTCAACAGGAGAGAGACCCAATGCCCCCCCCCCCATCTTACCCTTTTTTATCAGCGATGCTGGACAGAGAACAGGAAGTACATAAAACGCCCAAGTGTGTGAGAGATTTTTTTCGGAAGGAAAAAAAACTTAGGAATGAGAGAGCAGTGCTGGGTATTATGGAGCCTGTGGCTGAGGTGGGGGGGGGTGTAAGGTGTGTATGGGTTTTGGGTGCGGGGAGTGGTTGACATGTTAGCAGCCCTGGGGGCCACGAGGCCTGGAATGCGAGGGCCCCGTGGCATTAATGGATTAGCATGCTAATGGAGATTGTGATGTAATGAGCTCTAACCATCCCCGCTTGATCCCTCTTACAACAGGGTGGGGGGGTGGGAGGCCCAAATAGCCTGCCGGAGTGAAAGCAGTGAGATGGTGCACCATCAGCCCTGGCACTTTCTCCCTGCCTTCCCAGCATGCCCCTCTCTCAGCACTGATTGGCTGACTGTTCTCTATCTTGTTCCGTGGTGGGGCCTCATCATAAGGAGACCTCAGGATCCTGGCCCCCGTGGCCTCTTCTTTTGTGCTGCGATGTGTCGGTAGGCGGGGTCTCCGTCACGGTCACACACTGCCCCCCCCAGTCTTCATTAGGAGTCCGTAAAGCGGGTCCCTCCTAATGGGCAGTGCGCTGTAAAGGCCGCCTCGCGGGGATAATCAGCTCTGAGTAGGAAGTTGTCCATCTTGACGGCTGGCCTCTTTTCTCAGCGGTGGTCCAGGGCGCCATGCACCCCTCCCCCCCCATCACCCACGCGCTCAAACCACACAGGCCCTTCCCACTGTTCCTGTGTCCGTCGTGCTCGGGTTCGGGTATAACTGCCTTCATGCCCTGGGTGGCTCCTTCAAAACTGTCAACCTTTTATAGGTGACCCCCCCCCCTCCAGTGACATACTGGTACTTAGATGTTTGTCACCCTCCCTAGTCTGCCGTTGTGCTCTACTCCATTGAATCCATAGTTACTTATCAAATGGACACTGCAACCTGAAGGGGGTTATTTCTGACTTAACATTAAGTGATTTTCTGAACCCTAATCTTGTTCCTCAGTCCGCAGCCTTGGGAGGGAGTTTTACCCATCAGCTTCACTCCCACACGCTGGCCTGTCATCTTCATCCCATTTATTGCCGGAAGGCAGATGCCCAAAACCCACCAGCTGGGGTACAGCCTTGCTAGGGCCGCCCCCCCTCTGAACGTGGGCTTCAGGGGACGGAGATCCTGGGCCAGTTTGAGCCTGTTTGTCAGGTGTGGGTGGGAAACCACCCCTAAAGCAGAGCTTCAGTTCTCACGCTGGACAGGCGCACAGCCAAGGGGGCGAAGCGAAGGGACGTACCAGAAAAGGAGAGGCGCCCTTTACAATACTGATTCACCTCACTCACCTACACGTGGTGGGTACTTCTTATCCCAGCAGGTCAGTACCGGGAGAGTGTCGGGTAATGGCCCATACAGCAGAGGGATGGAGGGTCACAGGAGCGTCTCGTGGGCAAACGTCTCACAGTCCTTACAGGTCGGGCCGAGCTCCAAATGAGCAAGGAGGGACACATCTCCCGCTCCAGATGTTTACTTTAAAGGTCAGAGGCCACTTATCGTTTACATCAAGCAGGCGGGGGGGGACCTTGTTTACCGCTGGATATGCTGCTGTAGGCAATTACCATAATGAAATGACCTTTCCCTCTCCTTCTGTCTCTGTCCCACAGAATAATTACACAGATTTGAAACAACTGCCATTGCAGTTTTACTGAATTATTGATGCCACAGTAAATGCCGCCTAGCACAAACTGCCAAGGTTATTTCCCAGGTAATACATATAATTTCTAGCTGTACTTAATAATCAATAGAACCATGTACATTTTGTTAACAAAAAGCCTGTGGTACCTTCATATATTTTAACATAATTTTCAGTTAAAAAATGTGTATGTATAGTGGTGAGAAGCTAATTACCAATGGGATTAGTTTGCTTTGTCTAGTCGCTGCAGATATTAGAGCCACATTGCTAATGGACCGTTGTAACCATCTCACTGCTTTCACTCCGGCAGTATAAAACTGGGCGCAGCCATCTTGAATTCTTAGCACAGGATTTAGAAGTTCCTCCACTGTTTTGAGTCAGAACTCTGACTTCAGGGAGCATTCCACTTGAAATGTCCAACCAGGAACTGAGAAATTCTTACTTCCCAATTCACAGGGAACACACCTTTAGTTCCCTTGTTTTACCCATACCAAAGAGTTTAGGGTAACACTGTACTTGAATTGGCACAAATAGCTTACTAACTCAGTTTCTACAAATCATGTACAAATATGGTAACTGCATGAAACATAAGAACCAATAACTAATGATAAATCAACATCGAATCAGTGTGTAATTAACATTTATTTTCTGGTTCATTAGTACATTATGTAAAAGTGTACTGCTACATTACTTATGACCCCTCATGTAGTTTTATAGTTTAATAGTTTTTATAGTTAGTTCCCTTGTTTAATCTGTACCAAAGAGTTTAATGTTATTTCCCTTGTCTAACCCAAACCAAAGAGGTTAGAGTTAGTTTCTCGCTGTTCTTCTTTGTCTCGAGTTAGTTCTCTTTCCCTCAACTCTCCCAAAACGAGATCAAAGTCTCATTCTTGTCTCATCTCCCCCATATACTGTTCATGCTCTTCGCCCCACCAAAGGGACCCAAAAAAAAAAAAGTCTACTGTAATTCAGTAAGTCGGTAATATGCTATCTGCCACCCGCCATTGTGTCAGACTACAATGAGAGGTTCACTGTAAAAGAAAGGGTGGAGCGGACTGAGAACAGAGAAAGACCCCAGGAGAGGCGAAGCATTGGAGAAGAGCATCGGCAGCAAGTGATGGAACAGAGTGAGGACAGACAGGGGAAAGGGGAAAATGACTGGATGATGGAACAATGTTTTCTTTAGGAGGAAAAATCTAAACATGTCTGCCTCGGAGATGTGACCCCAGGGCAGGACGGGGTCTCAGCCTGGTCAGTCACAGGGCGCCTCGTGCTTCCATTGCAGTTTTCGAGGGCTTGGAACAACATGTCAGGCTGGAAGTTGGGTGGTGTCACTTGGGTGGGGGTGTCTCTGGGGGTCACACCAACTATGAGAAGTTGAGAAAACAGAGATTTTTCGTATTAAAGCTTTTTTTGGTTAGTTTGTTTTCGCTGAACCACACAAGTATATTTTGTTCCAGTTAGAGACACTAGACAGCGGTCAATGAAAATTTTAAAGAAAATATCAGGATATTACTTCAGCTGGATGGATGCATTTTTTATTAAATCAGATGAGCCATACTTAGAAGACTGTAACTGAGAAAACCGGGAAAATCCCATTGAAGGCTGAGGTGGCCTTCTGCTTCGGAAGGAGTGTGGGTGTGCTGTGGCTGTTTAATGCACCACACTTCCCCATATGTACAGCAGGTGGCATGGCGGTTAAGGAAGTGTGGCCCGAGGGCTGACAGATTACATTCCAAGAGGGGGCCCCACTGCTGGAAATGTGTACAAAGCCCCAACTTGAGTGAAGTGTGACGGATTTTATAAATGGACAAAACATAAATCTGCATGGTAAGAGAGTCTGCCAAGTAAACGTAACAATTCGCACAAGAACGGGGTCAGAAGCACAGAAAAGTAACGTTAAATTGCAAATAAAGAACAACACTTTTAAACTAATCTCCAATGCTGTTGACTATTTATGTCAGAATTAAAGGGTCACATCACATCAACATAGCAACAAAGATGATCGAGACAATGAAACTCACTGCATACCACTAAGAGGCAATAACACAGTAATAACATATTAAGCAATACTAAAACAAGCAAATAATAAAAAATTTTTAGATCAAATACAGTAAAAATCATAACTGGAAGGTTTTTCATGGAATCTGCCAAAGTCGTGATGTCACCCCACAAGGTGCAGGAGAGCCAATCAGTGGGAGCCCCCACGAGAAAACAGACGCACCAAGATTTCTCACCAGTGATCAGGATCTCCCGATGGCTGGCTATTGGCTCTCAGGGTTTTTTTGTGCAACAAATTAATTTAAATTACACACAGGAACTCCTGGAAATAATCCCGTTTTCCAAGTGGACCTGCAATTAATTTCTTTT
Organism: Pollimyrus isidori; assembly: GCA_019775955.2. Lineage (NCBI taxonomy): Eukaryota > Metazoa > Chordata > Actinopteri > Osteoglossiformes > Mormyridae > Pollimyrus > Pollimyrus isidori. The sequence goes on from JABFDZ020000043.1 coordinate 11,372,979, forward strand.
GGGCCGGGGCAAAGCAAACGGGAGGCGACCACAGGGCCGTAGTTACAGGGCCGCGTCTGGGAGTCTCCGGAGTACGTACACATTATCTCACAGACCCATCACGCGCTGCCCAGCCCGCCCTGAACCCGCACCGCCTTCCATGTGGCTTTGTGTGGGCGGGGCCGAGCCGGACCCCCCCTCCACGCACACACGCACACCCCCGTACCGAGCAAGGGGCTCGCTTTGTGGGGGAGGGGCCGGACACAAACGGATGCCTGATTACAAACCTGAAATAGTCAGCAAGCAGCTCAGGAGGCGTCTGATGCCCACCCGGCAGTGCAGCGCGGCCTGCACCCCCCGCCTGCCCGCTGACATCACGCACATAATTACACGCGCCGTGGGATGATTATGTGCCTTCGCTGGAATCTGGACGACTGCCTGTCCAGAGATCCTCTCGGAGCTGATTCCTCTCAGAGCTTCTCTTGAAAAAAGAAAGAAAAAAAAAGAACACAAACAAAACAGAGACATTTTTGCGGCGGCCTGATATAATATTTATTTTTTATCACTCTGGCAAGACACCTCCCTCCCTGTCCCTCTGTTTAATTCATACATGCTCCTCGTTCTCCAGAAATGTGCAGAAATCAACCAGCAGCTCGCCGAGGAACGCAAAACGTCTCCGAAGGAATTCGCCTCGTGTTTATAAGACCGTTTAAATGTAGTCTCATCCATAAAATAAAGACACGCATCTTGCAACACAGTTCAATGCATTTGCCCCATAGTACATGTTTAGATTTAAGATCACTTAAACATATCCTCGGAGACACACACACACACATATATATATCTATATATACGTGTGTGTGTGTTTTATGGTTTCCTCCATTGCAAGCCTGAGCCAAACAGAATAAAGTCTTTCATGTTTTCCTTTTAGACTGTGGTGGTAGGAAGCCAAATATATATGCTTTTTTCATCACGTCCACGATGCGCGTGGGGGTGGAAAACGGGGCCGCAGTCTGGCATGGCCGGGGGAGACGTCCACGCCTGGGTGTGTTTTCGTAAGGCACAGTGGGTACAGGGGATATTTTGGGAGATGCACGGTGTTGGACAGGGGCTGCTTTGGGACTGTGTGTGTGGAAGGGAGGGTGAGAAGGTGTCGCCCCAGACTGGGAAGATGCAGAAGAACAGAAGGGGGTCCAGGGGAGGCTGTGGAGTGTCTCTGTAGCTGGCAGTAAAGGTGAACATCTCCGCCGTCACATACATTACAGCAATGGGAAATTTCGTTCCTTGTTTCATGAGCCTTTCTTACAGGCGCTCCCACAACCTTCTGCCGCTGCATCTTCGCTGTATTCGTCGCTCGTCTTCAATGAGCCTCGTTCGACCACGACGAGGAGGACTTAGAGGATGCTGACATCCATCGGGAATGGCGGCAGGCGCGATTGTTGCAGGGCGTCTACGGGTGCCACGATCAAACCGACATCCTCCCTGAACCTGTCTGGACTCTCAGCGAGACTCCAACTGCGGAATCGGGAACAACCACGGGGTGTATTTCCATCGTCGCCTAGGCAGCGAATCTCAGCTTTATGGCTGTAAATTTGGATGCCCGGAAGGGTTTAGCGGACGTGCTTACAGGGAGACCAGGTATTACCTGCTTCACAGCGGCAGACGAGTGGTGACGTCAGGGCACCGCACGCATCCTTCAGTTGGCCGGTTTGCTCGTAAAACTTCCCCGCTATAAAATTCTCCCTAATTTCCGTTTTTCGTATAAAATGCTAAACTGGCAGTTAGCCGTTAGCATTAGCCTGGCCGCTCCTTAAGCTCTGTTAGAGGCAGGTTTGCAGCTCTGGCGTGACGCCCTGCCGGATCGAAGACGGGCGACTTGGGAAAAATGGGGGGCGGGGTGTGGAAAACAAGGTCATCTGTAATTCTTTAACTGTTGTGTATAAAGTATATTGCCATGGTGGGAAATGAATTAAACCACCACCACCCCCTGCATTAAATCTAGGTAATTAAAAGCAACACAGTGAGGCTGCGGGCTGTTTCAGGCATGGCTTCACCGCGTCAGTCCTCCATCGGCATGCTAACAAGCTGGGGAACTGGCGACAGGACAGCAGTAAGCACGCTGGTATCAGACACTGCAGGGGCGAGTCACGCGTTGTACCGCACTGGGGTGCGAACACCGTGCTCTCGCCGCGTTACACGTGTTTGTAATATTGGGGGCTGGTCCCTCCCCTACTTGTCCATTTTGTTGCCGGGTTCACGCAGAGCCCGTTGCCGGGCTTTTCCCGGCCCATAGCGATTGCTTCTGACAGCGAAGCAAAGCAAGCGATTCGATTTCCCTGGGCCCCACCAGAGAACCGAGCCCCTTTCCCACCTTCCACGCACTCGCTCACGCGCCTCTCCTGATGCTGTTTTCTTTGAGCCCGTGACAGCTGACCTATCAGGTTATCAGATTTCAGTGCCAGGTGAAGAGCCACTGCTATTACTTAGATTGTTTTGCAGTAACACTTGAAGGATGTTAAGAGGAGTACCATGGGGAGGCTGGTGGCGCAGAAGGCAGTGCTATCGTTCGGCAACCAGAGGGTTGCAGGTTCGAGCCCTGCTTACTCCTGACCCCGTCAAAGTGTCCTTGAGCAAGACACTGAACCCCAAATTGCTCCCGGTGTTCAGGTTGGCACCTTGCATGGCAGCCTCTGCCACCGGTGTGTGAATGGGTGAATATGAGGCATAAATTGTAAAGCGCTTTGTAGAAAGGCGCTATATAAATGCAGTCCATTTACCATCATTGGACCCATGATGGGATGTGAGTTGAGACACTGATTTGAACTCCTGATCCGAAGATCTCTGCTATGCAGCGGCAGATGCCATTACGCACTGGGCTCTTGTAGCACAACCCCTTTAGCTTGCCGGCAGGGGGCATCTGTCTTCAATGCGCAACTCGAACCACTGGCTACTCGACGCCACCCAATCGTGTTCTGGAAGACCGTAAAGGATGCAGTGACTGTTTTCCTCGGGGCGAGTGACACGCATTCCCAGGTGGAGCAGAAGTCGCCCATTAACTGGCTACTCTCCACGGGTCCGACCCGGACCCCAGCACCGCCCGGGAGGCAGGAGGCTTCCGGCCCCTACCATAAAATGCGAGCAGGCTTAACACGCGGGAGAGACGCCTTTTATTGATTTTTTATTAACAGCGGAAAATGTGTGTCACGTCCACTTGCTCCTGAGGGCTCCGTCCTGCAATGTGGAGCTAATTATCTGGGCCGCTCTCTCCCTCTCTCTCTCTCCTGAGGTCTTTATTGTAGACAGAGATGCAGCGTAGCCCACAGGCTCTGCTTGGGATAAGCGGGACCCCCCCCGTGGGAGCTCAGCCATGCGGGGAGGCCATCAGGGCCCCCATTCTCCTGCATTTACACTGTGCCCACCTCACCCACTGTCAGCCCTTCACCAAGCGGCCTGATTTGAGCTAAGGTTGCATTCACCAGCTAATCATTTCACATGTACTGAAGCATCCCATCCAAAGTGCCCCATTGCCAGGAAATCTCTGAGCTCCTTACGGGAAAAGTGTTTTAAAGATGGATGGACTAAGGAATAGATTGCAGGCAAGGGAAGGTGGGGATGTATATTCCCAGTAGGTAAAAATAATACCTAAAATTCACAGGTGCCCCCACACACAAAAGGTACTTTCTGTTCATCCTTAAAAATATCTAAAATCTTCCTAGTGTAAGTATCTTATCTAACTCTGTAGGCATGCTGTGGTGCTTTTGAAATGACAGCTGACTGGACACGATTACCAAGAGCGTACCCCAGTGTCCCATTAGTGTCCTTGTGAAAATGCTTTTAGAGTACGGTGAAATTAGTGTAACCTGAAAATTTGATTAAATGCTTATTTTGTCATTTTTTTCTGTGTATGCTGAGGGTTTCATAGCTAAAACATTACCTCCGCTGCAAATATGTTATACAACTATTTCCTTTTTTCTCCTGTTTTCCAAATTTGTCATTTTGAGCCATTGTTTGGAATTTTCAGCTTAACACTTCAATTATTCATTACTTACAAAAACATCTATGTCTGTATATGTAGAGTGCAGACAAATATTTATTGAAGCAGGACAAGAAATATGTTCAAGCTTGTAAAACCGAACAAGCAAAGATTAATATAAAGCAGGAATATCTAAATTCGCTCTTTGTTCGTCCGTTCCGTTCGAGTTTCAAACTTGACATGAATGGTAAGAGCAAAAATAATGAGTGTACACTAATTTTCACGAATCCTGTGTCAGTTTACGCAAAATACATCAGTGTGTTTACTTCAGTCGCCCATTAATCAGCACATAACCGAAGAGAGATAGCACTGCAGCTGGTGGCCAAGCGAGTGAGTGCGCGGGGAGCGAGCGTAGGGACTGAGGGGAGTGAGTGTGGGGACTGAGGGAAGCGAGTGCAGGGAGCGACTGTGAGGATTGAGGGGAGCAAGTGTGGAGACTGAGGGGAGCGAGTGTGAGGATTGAGGGGAGCGAGTGTGGGGACTGAGGGGAGCGACTGTGAGGATTAAGGGGAGCGAGTGTGGGGACTGAGAGGAGCGACTGTGGGGACTAAGGGGAGCGAGTGTGGGGAGCGAGTATGAGGACTGAGGGGAGCGAGTGTGAGGACTGAGGGGAGCGATTGTGGGGACTGAGAGGAGCGACTGAGGGGAGCGAGTGTGAGGACTGAGGGGAGCAAGTGTGAGGACTGAGGGGAGCGAATGTGAGGACTGAGAGGAGCGAGGGGAGCAGCATGGAAGCCTTCCTCAGGTTGCGGGTGGCTGGACGAACATGTGTTTTCTGGGGGAGGCTCTTTCACAACTGACATCCCCCTCCTTTGCCGGGGTGGGGGCTGCTGAGATAAGTCTGATGGAGGTTCAGAGTTCAGAACACAGATCAATGCGCAGAAATGTCACTCAGAAAGATGGCGATTTCAGAGGGCATTTCTAGACCAACACACCAAGCCCCCCCCAACCTGGGCTAGTTCCTACACTCCTATGGCACTGAGAATTGTGATTCTTCGGCCAACTCACTTTTTTTGCACGTCCGGGCCCATAGCTTTCTGCCCAAAATGTGCCGGCCGTGAACACACATGTCCCCTCGGCGTCCCCCGGCCCGCGCCCCGTCCCCAGATGGGGTTTATATAGGGACGTGGCACATTCCCGCCGCTTCGGAATTCCTTCTTGTTGTCCTACAAGCGTTCACTTGGGTTTAAAACACACAGGCCCTTTCAAGTTTTATTTGAGAGCATGTAATTGCATTCTTGAAAGAACAACGGTTCCAACGAGTGATTTATATAGTGTATTAAATGTCAATGTTTGAAAAGAGACAGTTAACACTTAAGAGCTTCTCAATGGGCTGAAATGTTAAGGGGGCTTTGGACTGAGGGGCTGTAATAAAAAGAATATATGGAGAGAAAACAAGTCGAGAGGAAGGGAAAAAGAGACCAACAGTCCTGAAACTATTTACCTTCTCCTGGTCTTTTGCTGGCAAGGGACCAGAGTGTGTCACAAAACACGTGCTGATTTCCTAAAAGCCTGTTCCTCTGTGGAGTTAACTCACTCTGTTCCACTGCCTGAACATATCGGGAAGGGGTGGAGGGGGGTTAGAAAAAGCCTTTTGTATGGCGTTTATGGATTCAACATGAATTATTTGAGTTATTTAAAGCTTGTCTATGCTGTCGATCACTGTAATGGTTTCATTCTGGGTCAAAGTGTGTCGGGTACCATATGTTTACTTCAAGGTCTGAGGGCAACTGCAATTGATTTAGGAAAAAGCCGTGTTTAGATTGGAATCTTGCTTCCTGCAGTCAGTATGCAAGTGTTTAAGATCAGAGCCGGGTTCCGCGTTGAGTTACTTTTCACCAGTCATTTGATGTCCTCCCCCTGGCCCCCTCCTCAGCTTTTCCAGGCACGCCTCCTGTCTGAGTTTTACTACGACCTCAAGCAGATGACTGGGAAGACAATGGTAACTGATTGTCCCTGCCCCAGGGCATGCTGGGAGCTCTGGTGACCGGTACTGGTTCTGACTGCATTACTTAACATTACCTGCCTTCAAATTTACACAGTTCCCTTTTCAGGGGACTGACTGGAGCTTTTTACTGTGCCAACACAGTAGGAGAGAGTTTGACACTGAGGAGCGAGGGGGGGGGGGGACTATGTAAATGCAAAGGTCTATTTATTGGGGGGAGGAATGAAGCCAAATTAAATACTGAGGGGGACACGTCTCATGCCACTTGATCCTGATACCCCTGGGTAGCGTGAGATGCTATGCACCAAGCCAGTGGTCAGCGAGGCTGGGTAGCGGCTTGCTGGGGTGGCGTTTGTGTGGGTCGAGCTCTAAGAGGGACTGAAAGAATGAGAGAGAACAAGGCTGGACACTCTGGTCCATGGCACGGCACTGGGTGAGTCTGCCTGCGCCCCCGCACCCCCACAGCACTGCAGGACCTGCAGGACGTACCGCCCTGTATTCCCTTCATCTCTTTTCTTCTTTCCCTCATTGCATTAAATCCCTACAGGATTTCCCAGCATCCCGCTCTGATACAGTATTACAGATGTAATACTCATCCATCTGGGGGTTAATACCAGCTGCCTTTAAATTTTCCCCTAATTAAAATGTTTATCTGGTGTTATTAGCATGCAGGTGGAACACGGGTACGGGAATCCTGTTAGTCACTGGGCTTCGGGGAAAAAAAAATAAAAACAAATTGAGAGAATCCTTCCCGCCTGTCGTTAGACGCTGGGTTTGCACTGTTTCCCTGTGCCTGTTTATTTAACATTACCTTGGGCTTCGGAGACGAAACCAGAGGAGTCTGTGATCTCGCCTGGGGGTCAGTGGGTCAGCCCCAGGTCGCGGCGAGACGGGCTCGCCAGACCAGTGTCCCGGGACTCACACTGTTTGCTTGTACTTTCACGAGTTTACATGCTGCTTCCATTTGGAGGATTAGGGTGTTTGTCCAATTTCCACTGTATAAATGCGTGGGCTTGAAATGAATGGACTGACAATTTAGGGGTGGATGGAAACCGGACGAGGGATGGGATGGGGAGGGGGGTCAGAGAGGCGGAGAGGGTGGAGGTTACAGTGGGGCGCAGGAGAACATTACAGAGGGCGAGGATGGCTGCGGTGAAGGATGTTCGTGCCAAAAGGCGGCCCGGGGGAACGCTGTGGTTAATGGATGACTAAGACAGTGCAGGTTTGCTGTGGGTCATGCATCAAGCCGACCGGAGTGCTCTCAGGAAGGTGCACAGAGATGCCGAGGGGCGGGGCCATGTCTGCAGGTCACAGCGATGCCCAGGGGTGGGGCAATGTCTCCAGGTCACAGCCATGTCGAGGGGCGGGGCCACGTCACATGGTCACAGCGATGCCGAGGGGAGGTGGGGCCACATCTCCAGGTCACAGCGTTGCCGAGGGCCGGGGCCACGTCTCCAGGTCACAGCGATGCCGAGGGGCGGGGCCACGTCTCCAGGTCACAGCGATGCCAAGGGGCGGGGCCACG
>JABFDZ020000043.1:11380560-11395272 GCA_019775955.2 Pollimyrus isidori
AGCGATGCCAAGGGGCGGGGCCACGTCTGCAGGTCACAGCGATGCCCAGGGGTGGGGCAACGTCTCCAGGTCACAGCCATGTCGAGGGGCGGGGCCACGTCACATGGTCACAGCGATGCCGAGGGGAGGCGGGGCCACGTACCCAGGTCACAGCGATGCCGAGGGGAGGCGGGGCCACATCTCCAGGTCACAGCGATGCCGAGAGGCGGGGCCACGTCTCCAGGTCACAACAATGCCGAGGGGCGGGGCCACATCTCCAGGTCACAGTGATGCTGAGGGGCGGGGCCACATCTCCAGGTCACAGTGATGCTGAGGGGTGGGGCCACATCTCCAGGTCACAGCAATGCCGAGAGATGGGGCCACGTCTCCAGGTCACAACGATGCCGAGGGGCGGGGCCACGTCTCCAGGTCACAGCGATGCCGAGGGGCGGGGCCACATCTCCAGGTCACAGCATAAAGCATACAGCAGACAAGCTCACAGGTGAACGCTCTCAGAGGCACTTTACTACGGTGACTCACCACACCATTTAAAACCAGTCATTTCTCCCCTGGGAGGCAGGGGGGGGGGTTGCATGTCTGCTACACTGGCTAACATTAGTGAAGGTTGAGCAATGGCAGTGTTTACTGGCTCGTAGGAGGGGTGCAGAACATTTCCTGAACTGTTTGTACCTATTTATAAGAAGATGCACTTAGAATTTATTTAGGTCCAGGAATAAAAACGAATAAGAAAATTCTAAAATAAAATAAAATAACCTAAAATAATAAAGTCTTCGAACACACACAAACACAGAAAATTTATTTACCTAAACCATCTGACCAATGATTCAAATCGGTCATATAACCTAATTTAGTGCATCTGGAATTAGTTCAATGATTTAAGTGGCTATAGCTGGTAGTTATTTGTCATGACTACATATCTTTATATTTACATTGAAATGAATACCTCTTATTGTAGGCTGTTCTCTTACGTGGAGCAGAGAGCTGGTAGACTGGCACTGCCCACAGTCAGCCTTGGCACCCAGTTGCAACTCAGTCTGGTGACCGGTGCGCTGCAGATGTCCAGTTAAAACCAGCAGGTGCGGTCATACCACAGAGACACTTTATCTATGACTTTGTGTCTAGATGCCTTTTGTAATACAGGAACTGTATGCACACACATTTTAATGGAAGCAAGTTGTTTTTAAAGGAAAAAGTAAGGAGTGGGTGAAAGAATCACTTTTGGGAGTAATGGAACATTCCGAATCGTGGGTCCGGTGTCCTCGGCGATTGGGAAAAAGGAAATCCCATCATGGTATGCCTCAGCTGATAAATCTGGAACAAACCATTAGTGTGGGGGTCAAGGAGGAGCCCACCTAAAACATATGGGGGGGGGCGCATGTGGGGGCAGTCCAAAATAAGAGGCACGCAGATGCTGGCCTTCTTCGTGGAGCTTTGGAGTGACACATGGGGCGGTAAACGCTTTTTAACACGACTTTTGATCTCGTGAACTTAATTACTTAGTCCGGCAGGGTGCTATCTCTCCACATCTCCCTCTGAAATTTGGCAACGTGCAAACTGCAGCGCAGCTTATCCCGCTGGAGGAAGGCCCGTGGGGAGCCAGAGCTTGGCCGCCTCAGCTGTGAAGGCGAGGCACTGACTTTCACATTGTGGTTTCAATGTGAGACTGAAAAAAATAAAACGGCCATCCATCATGCCGCAGCTTGCGCGCCTCAAAGGCTGAATTATTTCCTTTGCCGATAGCCGCACATAACTTGTGTCCTTGTGTGAGTGCAGCTCAGTACCCTTTCGGATGCATGTCTCAGAAGGAAGCATTCATAGCACCAACACAATCGATGTGTCACACCTTTATAAGCAACGTACAAACACTCAGGAGGTTGCTAAGGAACACTTAGCTAATGCGAAGATGCGAAGACACGTCCGAAACGCACATCCACACCTTTACGGATGCAGCCTATGAAGATGTTACAAAGCCCCTAAGGTTTTACAAAAAAACATACTCTTCTGTCCCGAATAGTGGTGGTATTCCACAAAGCAGAATATCTTTATTAGCCAGATAACTTCAGCCAAATGTCCGGATTGTCCAATAGGAATGTCACTTTCCTTTCTTCCTGTTGGACCGTTATCACGTTTGGCTTAAGTTATCCAACTAACTGTGAAATCCCGCTTTGTGGAATATACTCCCCTGATCTCCAGCCCAAGGAGTCCACCCCATCACACTACACCTTTATAAAGTTCTTAATTACAGCGTCGACACCAGCGTCACTCGAGAGACAGGTTTTGTCTCCGTCTCACAGCTAACAATGGTGGGAAGGAGCATCTGTGGGCTGATTGGACTAATGAACTTAATGAGTGCAATTTAGAAGGAGTTACTAAACACCTGCAGGGAATGGGAGAGATAGGCAGAGGCCCCAACTCTGTGATCAGTTAAGGCTTTGTGATGTAGAAGGTGGCCACATCTGAGCGTTCTCCCGATACCTTTCACAATAGGACTACCTCATAAGGCAAGGCACTGATTAAGCACCAGTTTTGCATATCTGTTGAGTTTTGGGGACAGACCAATCATTGATAATGGGCTAAACCAGCTTCTCATGCAGACACAATTTTTTCACTCCCCACAAGGAGAAATTCAATTTTATAAAAATCTGTGACTGTAATCAAAAAGCCCATAGAGATGAATAGACAGTCCCCACAAATGTATGAGTATAGGTCTGCGTGTGTGTGTGGAAGAGAGAGAGAGAGAGAGAGAGTGAGTGAGTGAATGTGCGTGTAAGCGCCAGGAGCAGATAAAGTTACTGTGTTGACAGTAAAGTTCACATTCTCAGCCCCTGAAGCCATATGGTGGATGTTTCTGCTGTTTTGTGCAATTAATAAACAAGGGAATGAAAGTAAATAAACTGGGAGAAATAACAGGGCCATTTGTGTTGAGCCCCTGGCAAATATTTCCTGTTTAGAGCACTGCTCAGACTCACCCTAATCCTCTCTACTTGATGCGCATTCTCAGGGTGCGCGTGTGACCCACCAGGAGAAGCGGGGACAGCCTCCGCAGATTTTCAGCTTAACATCCACAGCGGGCCAGTTTGCTGCCCCGGTGCCCTGAGAAAGGTGCTTCGCTGGGTCTGTCACAAGACACACAGGGCCACAGCCGCAATTATGCAAAGCCGGCTGCTTCGTCAGAGCGTACAGTTACCTTATCTGAATCCAAGGTACAGCTTCACCTGAAGGAACAGCAAAGAACCTTCCAGAAATCCGTTAATGGAATAACATTTGCGTGTACGCATTTGTGAACCTTGATACAGGTCATTATAAGAGGAGCAACGCTTCCCTCGTAGATTGCGGGTCTGGCAGAGTGGGGATAATGGTCACATGACCCCCTAGCCTCCCTCGGTCGCTCCCTTTAACTCTCAGCTGAGGGAATGTGGAGCAGATAATCATTTCATTTCCATAGACCAGTATAAACAGAGCAGCCCAGAACAAAGGCGGGGTCTTTAACCTTTAAGCAATGATTATCAGGTCATTAACGTGAAAGGATATAAGGACATAATGGGCCAGTAAAGATCACTTATTAGTTATAAAAGGGACCAAATGTCCACATAGAGATTTGCAACTGCAAACATATTCCTATGCAACAACCAGCCTGCCTTAGAACATAAAGCTTTGTATTGACACAGTTAAAGTGGGTCAACAGATTTAAGTGTTGATGTTTGATATATGAGTAATTGTTAATAAAAACAAAATTACATGAATTTTATTTTAAATGCCGTGTTTGTCTTCATAATTCAAATTTGTAAGCGTGTTACTACATGTTTTATTTAGGGTAAAGTTATGCAAAATAAATACAGATTTGTACAGAATGGTACACTTTAAAGGCTAATCGATTATTGTTTGAGTTTTTTCTATGTTTCTTTCTTTACTTCAGTCGAGTGCGAGAAGGGAAAAGAGAGGAGAGAGGGAGTGGGGGAGGAGGCAGCCGGATGAATTGGGCGGACACACAAAGTCTACATGTAGCCTCAGATGCCAGAACAGTTAGTGGCTTTCATGTGTGCGCGACGCTGCGCTCCGCAGCTTCTGAGAAAGGAGCCCGGTGGCGTCCCAGTAAGAGCCGCCTCCGCACTCCTCCGCCGGACGGCCATCGGATGGACTTTCGCGGTCATGCGCGAATCACACCGAAAGCACAGTGACTCTCCGGAATACTATTCGGTGGCATCTTCGTGTCACTTCCAACTATTTTCGGCTTTTTGAACATTTTTTGTTCCTTTTTTCTTGGACTTTTTCTTCTGTTGGAGATTTACAGTTTTGCTCTTTTATGTGATATAACTAACTTCGATCAGACAATTAACCCATATTCGGACCGCAACTTATGGTAAGAGGTTAAACGCACCGGCTTGTTTTATTTGCGATGTTTTTTACATCTTGATGAATAAATTTACAGTTGCTCCGCGAAGTATGCATCATTTTTGCTTTCTTCAAATTGAAGCCGGTAAACAGATATTTCACAGTATCCATAGTAGTTAAACTGGTAATTAAATTGTGTTTAGAAGCTATAACAAGTTATTACGTTATGAGTACATAACTCAAACGCTACTTATGTTATTGTAACTGATCTGATCTCAGAAAGGGCTAGCGTATTACAATACATAAAGTGCGTAAGGCATTTGGTGCGCAGTTGCGGTGGCGATGTTTTCCTTCGCTGCAGTAAAGAAAAGTTTATTAGAAGATTATGGTTGTCGGAGGCATGCACGTACCTGGACTTTGTCCCATATTCCCCCTCCTTGGCCGGCGATCTCTCAAACACCTGCCCCACGCACCCATTGATCAGGCTGTGTTTCGCCATATAGCCGTTTTGGGATTAGTGAGATTACCTGTCTTTTAGAAGAAAAGGTGCGTTCAGATTGTCTATGTAAACAACCCCTTACTCGGTGCTGACATATTTGCTTCTAATTCACTAATGTAACCCAGCTGCAAAGTTCCCTTTTCCATAAGCGCTCTCGTAGTATTTCGCACTAAAAAGCGAGCACGAAAGCGATGGCCCCGAGTTCATTAAACGACATGAATTATTGGCTTCAGCAAAACAAAGAAAACTGGCAATTATAAATGCTCCCGAATGTGCTCACCGCCTAGTCACGCAATCTGCTGTAAAAATGTCCATTGTTCCTGCGTGGGGTTGCAATTATTGCTTTTTCGTTTGATGAACGAAAGTCTGCAGTTCGGCTAATGACTTTATTCTGATAAAACTGCTGGACTGCTATTCGGTCTCATTTCATCTTATTACTGCCTGCCGCAGTTTATTTACGAATGCGTCATTGATGAACACCACGTAAAAATCCTGTAATCACCTCCTATGTTTTACACCAAATTACCTAACTGTAAATCAATAATTGGGTATTACCTAGATATAAATAAATATCTGCCCGATCTATCCGTTGTCCGTCGCCAAACTCCGTGCGTGTTTGTTGGTTAAGCGGGTGATCGTTCCTTTTATGTTTTGTTTCTGTATGTAAAGTGTCATCTTTGAATGGACTCGCAACTATCGCGGCGGACCGGGGCGCACTCGCCGTCCGCCGCTTTCGGCGCGCCGGAGACGGTTAATTTGTGCTTCCTAGTTGGAGATCAAGGCAAAGAATTTATGTTCACAATTTTTCTTAAAAAGCGTTGACCTCGCCGCTAAGTATAACCAGACACTGAAAAACATATGTCAGTACCTCGTAAGGAGAACAGGTTTTAAATTTAAGCGATTAGATGTCATGACTTACTGTTCGGCCGAAAGCGCGCAAATAAATCCCACAGAGCCTTCTTGCTGGTCCGCGTATTTTTTCGCCATGTAACACAGCAGTCAGTGGAAATTATTTGATTATCATTTTACAACAAGATTAATTTAAATAGACCCAGTTAGATCTGCTGCCTGCGACTTAATTTGTCTTAAGAAAACAGTTTACTCTATTAAGGAAAAAATGAAAAGTATGATTCTTCTGTAAGACGGACATCTTCACGTGGACACGAATATCCTTCACTGCACTCTGCTGTGCGAAAATGTAATCATGTCTGCTTGTTCAAGACATTGCAGTCCTATCAGATGCTGTAGGTGTGAGGTTGGACAATAGCATAACCAGTTGAAAGGCAGATCGATATTTAATTAATGCACTGGACCACATGGTGATTGGTTTGAATCCCTTACTCAAGTCTTCCTGTTGAATCTTTGTGTAATGTAGTTTATCTGGCACTGTTTACTATGGTGACAGGGCTGGTAATTTGCGGTATGGGCATTATTCCAAGCACACATATTATGTGATCTAATGGGAGCATTACATGAGTAAACTTTAACAATTTATCAGCCGATCACCTGGGGAATCTGCTGACAGTAACACCTTCACTTGGGGGGGGGTACATCAGAGAGCACAGAGTTTCTCATCGTCTCCACTCCGGGGACGGCTGCTGGGTGTGACTGGGGGGAGGGTGGCACAGTTTAGATAAGTGCACTGGAATTGCTGGTCGACGGTTTGCGATGATATTCAGGCAGGAGTTTTTTGCTGCCCTTTGTTGGCAAACGAACCCCCCCATTCGGATGCAGATGGGGGAGGCTGATCAACGGCTCCTCACCATGTGCCATTTTTCCATGGATACTTTTAGGGAGGGAGGGGTGGAGTGAGGGTGGATTGTGGTGGTTTTTCTCTCTAGGTTTTTTCAGTTGGTCCTTCGGGGTCGTCGCTCCACAGCGGCCAGTGCCGTTCGATGGGATGTCCTTAGGGGAAACTCTGGCCCACAGCTGCCGCCGTTGTTTGGGGTGAGAGATGAGCGGATCCAGATATGAGCTTGAAGCTTAATTGGCCTCGCATAACTCTGTGTGTGGCCCTGCACAGATTTTTATTCGTGACTGGCCTCTGATTCTTGTTCTTTAGTCAAACCATTAGGCTTCATTGCACAATCAATTCAGATGTTTCTGTGACCTAAAAATGCTCGAGATTTTTTTTTTGCCCCTAATCACCAGGGTATGGTCATGTGCGCAGCATTCTCCAGGAGCAGCAGGTGGCGTAGTGGTTAAGGAGTCCAGTGGATTATATTAAGGAGAAGGATGTGTGTTTGTAAGCTGTGATTTTTTTTTCCCCCAGCAGTGAACTGAATCTGCTTTGGATATGTATTCTGAAGAAATGCTTACAGTGTAAACGGTGTAAGGATCGAAACGATACCTGAGCCCTGAATTGTACGCTAACAATGCGCCGGCCTTTCAAAGACCCGGCTTTGTCCGCTTCAACAAGTATCCCCCTGTGTCTTAGGATCGGGTTCACCCTGACGACCTCGAGCAGCCCCAGGGTGGCGAGTGACGTTTCCTCCAGGATCGCGTCCACGGCCACAGTCTCACAAACATGGACTGTTTCTCCCAACTCTACTTCCTGTCGGTATGTAGACAGGAGCCGTCCGTCTGAGAGGCTGCTCCCCTGTACGGCGCGCTTGCCCGGCCCTGCCTGCTCTCCCGAGGGTTCATTGGTGCCCATGTGTCTGCCTGAGCCTCTTCACCGATCGGGGAGCCGTTCTCATGCTCTGTCCCTTTTCTATTCTGCGAGTGAATGATTTGATTGTAGTGCAGGTACAGGGTGTATCTGATGAGAGGCCAGATGACTGTGAAAACAAGACAATAGTTATGGCCAATTGAAGATCACTGCTGGAGGACCCATTATTTCTTTTAAGTGTTTTTTTTGGCCATACATGTGTGGGGGGGTTAGGGGGATATTCAGATGAGACTCCACCCTCATCCTTACGCCTCATCTCTCCCCCCCCCCCCCATCTTGTACCCTCTGACCCAGAGACATCATGGTCGCTGGTAACCGAATGCTGATGGTGCTGTTACTCTGCCAAGCCCTGCTGTGTG
Source organism: Pollimyrus isidori (assembly GCA_019775955.2). Classification (NCBI taxonomy): domain Eukaryota; kingdom Metazoa; phylum Chordata; class Actinopteri; order Osteoglossiformes; family Mormyridae; genus Pollimyrus; species Pollimyrus isidori. The sequence continues at coordinate 11,388,422 of JABFDZ020000043.1, forward strand.
AGGGCACGCACGCCAGCCTGGTGCCGGAAGTGGGCCGGCGCCGGGTGCTGGGCCTGCAGGGTCGCCTCCCGGGGCAGAACGACGCCGCCCTGCGGGACTTCGAGGCCACGCTGCTGCGCATGTTCGGCCTGCAGCGCCGGCCACGGCCCCCCCGCTCCGCCGTGGTGCCACAGTACCTGGTGGACCTGTACCACGCGCAGTCCGGGGAGGCCGGGCAGCCCGGCCCGCCCGGCGCCACTTTCCAGTACCCCGAGAGGTCCGCCAGCCGCGCCAACACCGTGCGGGCCTTCCATCACCAAGGTGAGGGGGGACGCCGCTGGGACGGGGGCGGGAAGCCCAGGCAGGTCGCAGCGCTCCGTACACACCCAGGGGGGAGCTGACTGGCTCAGCATCGTGTATCTGCGTTTGGACCTGCTGTGATCAAATACTTAAGTCCAGACCTCAGTTCCTTCGTCAGTCATTATAAGAATTACAATCAGAATCACCTTTAAAGCATAATAGAATCTTTGAAGAAGATATCGAGGGATACATAGTGCAGGATGGGGCCTTTCACAGTTCCCCATTTTTGTCTGATAGTTTTCTCTGGGGTGGAATCCTGTGGCGGGAAAGGGCCCTGAGGCCAGCCGGCATGAGCGGACCCCCCTGGTGCTGTGTCGCCCTGGAGGGACACGTACTGTTGTATTACCGAGTCCGGCTCGACTCCACCCAGCTGGAGCACAGAGTCCTGCCGGCCCGGTGCCCCGCTCGCCTGCTATAGGCATCTCTGCAGAGGCCTCCCCACCATGTAATTATGTTTAATGGTAGCCCAGTGCAGCCGTCTAAATATGGCCCTCCTGTGCGGCGGCAGCAGCGAGCGGAGCGACCGGGCACGGATCGACCGCTGGCTGGGCCTCCATCGCTTTCGGCTGGGGCGCAAGCACCCAGGACACGTGTCTGATCACAAGTGTAATGAGCGGCGTCAAGTGGCAGGGGGCAGCGGTGGGGGGTATCGGGGGAAGGTAGCGCCGCCCTTTCAGGTTTACTTGGTACAGCAGGATGATGATGTGACAAATATTCACATCGAGTGAATGGAGAACACGACAAGGTGTAAAATTTGGGGATTATATGTACATTGTCGTTAAAATTCACAATTTTTTGTAGTTTATACATTTATTCGTGAGAGCATATAAGTGGAGTTTTTGGTCACCGATCTCAACTTGCTTTATCCTCGGTATCAGGCCTGGAGGGCCGAGAGGCCGCTCTTCTCAGAGGGAGGGGTTGTGCCCCCCCCATCTCGGTCTCCATGCAGACAGCAGGGGGCTCCAGGGAGACTACAGCAACTCTGGCGTCGTCAGGTCGTGGCCGGTAGCCATCACCGATGTTCTTGTCTTACTAGGCAAGGCTAATTGGTGCCTCGTGAGCTGGGGCATTGTTACCGGCCTTTGAGTGTCTGCTCCTCCCTCCTTTGAGCCACGGCTTAATGATACCCCATGGCCTATTGTTTTGGCGTCACTGTATCGCGAGGAATTTCGGCACAGCCACCCGACATGCTGCGTGACTCCTGGTCTCTGCAGGCACTCTCACGCCGACTGACACGTGCAGCTGCACGCTTGTAGGAAATCAACCATCTTAAGAGTCTGTATTCAAGGGTCCACCTGTGTGAACCACTGTCTTGTGGGATTTCGGTCAGACGAGCGTGAGGGTGTCTCACATACACCTGGAGACTCAGAGATATGGGGTCGAGGCGGGGTCTGCGTTACAGGAAATGGGCAGTACAGTAAGTGGTCTGTTCCGGAATGTGGGTGGGACAGGAAGTGGTCTGTGTTACCGGAGGTGGGTGGGGCAGGAAGTGGTCTGTGTTACCGGAGGTGGGTGGGACAGGAAGTGGTCTGTGTTACCGGAGGTGGGTGGGACAGGAAGTGGTCAGGCTGAGAGTTACTTTAGTGTGAGGCGAGTCCCAGTAAGGAGGCACGTTGTGTCCAGAAATGCAGAATGTATCAGAATCCAATGGCAGGCGTAGGCAGCAGCTCTAATGTGTCCCTGCTCTGCCCCCTCCCAGAGAGCCTGGAGCAGGTGGTGGCAGAAGAGTGGGCGGATGTCAGTGGTAACGACACCCCCCTGCGCTTCGTCTTCAACCTCAGCAGCATCCCTGCTGGGGAGCTGCTGTCGTCGGCGGAGCTGCGGCTGTACCGGCAGCGGGTCCCGGGCGCGGAGCTGCACAGCGCCGAGCAGCGGCAGCACCGCATCAACGTGTATGAGGTGCTGAAGGTGGTGCGGGGCGGCCAGCTGATCACACGGCTGCTGGACACGCGGCTGGTGCAGCACGACGCCTCAGGCTGGGAGAGCTTCGACGTGAGCCCGGCCGCGCTGCGCTGGACCCGCCAGCATGCGCCCAACCTGGGCCTGGCCGTGGAGGTGCTGCACCTCAACCGCACGCCGGCCCAGCGAGGCCGGCACGTGCGCCTCTCCCGCTCACTGCACGCTGCTCCCGAGGAGGACTGGTCTCAGCTGCGCCCCCTGCTGGTCACCTTTGGCCATGACGGTAAGGGCCACCCGCTGACACGCCGGAGCAAGCGCAGTGCCAAGCCACGGGGCCGCAAGAAGAACCGCCACTGCCGGCGGCACCCGCTCTATGTGGACTTCAGCGACGTGGGTTGGAACGACTGGATCGTGGCGCCGCCCGGCTACCACGCTTTCTATTGCCAGGGCGAGTGCCCGTTCCCACTGGCGGACCACCTCAACTCTACCAACCACGCTATCGTGCAGACTCTGGTGCACTCGGTGAACTCCAGCGTTCCCAAAGCCTGCTGCGTGCCCACGGAACTGAGTGCAATCTCCATGCTCTACCTGGATGAGCACGACAAGGTCGTCCTCAAAAACTACCAGGAGATGGTGGTTGAGGGCTGTGGGTGTCGCTGAGAGAAGGACGTTTCAGTCACAGGCTTGCTGCCGAAATATCTCCACTCGCCCTTATTTATAATTAGATGTAAAATTCTTTCGTTTTTTTTTTTGTTGACAATATGATCATATATTTTGACAAAAATATATATATTTATAACTACATATTACAAATAAATGTGCATCCTTATTTTAAACATAAATAAAAAGAGTAAAACATTTTATACTGTATATGCAGTGGCATTTTTTTTAATGTGGCAAAGAAACATTTTTGCTAGTACAGGAAAGGGCAGTCAGAGCAATGGATTAAAGATCATGTTACTGTACACAAAGCAGCTGTCACACACGCACCTTTTGGAAAGACATGGGTAAGAAGGCCTTTTCACTTTAATGATTTTGTTTAATGAATTACCTCCTGTTTCACTTGATAAATTTGTCCACAGTTTTGGGACTATGAGACAGATACTATAGAATCACAACAGAAAGTTCCATACCTTAAAAATGCATTTATTATGTGAGAAATACAAAGTAATTGAGATGAATGTGGGGTGTCTTTGTAAGTAGCACGCTAGGATTGGAGGTTCGAATCCCTTCACTCTATTTGTGCAGTTTGCATGTGCTTGTATGTTGTGAATTTTTCCATGTAGTTAGACACAGTGGTTTCTTTAAATTGGCCGTAGTGTGAGATTGGATTTGCGCCCCATAATGAACTCACATCCTATCTGGGATTGTAGTTCTGGCTGGGCTCCAGGCCCCCCCGTGACCCTGCCTGGACTAAGAGGTTAGAAGATGTATGGGGTTGATGTAAATGAGAGTGACTGCCATCTTGCTGTGCTACGTTTGTGCTACTGGCTAGTCTCATGCCAGTCCTTATGGGACAGGGACTTGGCCATTTCTGTCCATTGCTTGTTGGCAGCGGATGGGAGCCCACAGGCTTTTGGCACCCAGGGCTGGCAGGGGGCACTGTGTCATGCTTGGTTCACACTGCTTCTCACACTGCTTTGCTTGCCGAGGCCTGAACTCTCCCTTACCCACTGTATTTAGCCGGACAGTGGATAAAGAGCCTGTTTTCCCCATAAACACTGGAGTCAGGACCCTGCCTGACAGCATGCGATACGTTTCACACTCGCTAATGAGCCCCATTTGAGTCTCCCCCGGACGCACCCGTGGCCCTCCATACAGATGACCCCCCCGACAATGCGTGGGTTGACTGCCCTTCTCTATAATGAGTTTGTGGCCGCTTTCCAAACCCATGTAGCCCAGAAAGACCCATGGCAAGCAGATGTGTCAAGGCGAACCATACATTCTTGGAAATCTGCAGTCAACCGCCCCAGTCCTCCCAGTGTCCTCTAATGGTCAGGAAGGTAACCGCTTGGTAGATCCAACAAAGATGTGAGAGGAAGGAAGCCGTGATCCCTGCAAGGATAAACATAATCTCGCCTGTCCTGGGGCACCACGGCAAATTATGTTTGTCCCGACCGGAACCTTACAGGAGTTTCCTTTAAGTTTGCGGACTGGCATTCGCTTTCAATTCAGCGTTAAGGCTCTAAAGACATTATGTAGCAACAGACGTCGTTCAAATCAGCAAAACACGAAGAAAGCTCATTAGGACACTGAGAGCCCTTCATTTTTTTTATGATAAAAGGCAGTGACTGATCATGGACAGCTTTGGAACTTCATTCTTTTATCATTCAAGGAAAAAAAACTCTGTCTTTGAAAGAAGAACAGATGCCACAGAGTGGAGAGCCCTCTATTTGTGAGGAAGGGACTGTTTCTTATCAGCTAGCGCTTATAAATAAATTGTACTGTCTGGCAGGAAATGCTGATGGTGGATCCAGTTGTTTAACTCTTTCATTTTGTTATAATCTGTTGACCACTGGGGTCTCTCTCTCTCTACACATGTAAATTGCAGTCCTTGTACACATAGCAAAGCCCAGCTTATATCAGCTGCCTTGTGTGGCGGCCATTTCACCAGGACAGACTGGGCTTTGAAAGTCTACTGGACAAATGCATTCTTCCGCAGTAGGATGGTGAGGCATATATCCAACCATCCTTCCATTTTCTCTACCCTCTTGTCCTTTAAACACATTAAGTGTGTTTAAAGCAGCCTTTTCAATATGAGTGCAGTGAAGCGGGAAGCAAAATAGGCCACAAAAGACCTACCCAACCGCAGCCGAGAATGAAGCCCTTTTATCAGCGTTAGCTAGCAGTCCCAAGGCGCCATGATTGCTTGTCATCACCTCGGAGATGCATAGATGTGCCACGTGCCGTCGCTGCAAGTGCCACGCTCTCAACAGCGAGTGGCCGAGTGTGGAAGCGATGGGTCTTCCATCCCGCAGCGGGGCCTAACCTGCTTAGTTTATAGGGTACTTCTTGTTCCATAACACAGTGGTTGTGGGAATCCCACCAGTCATGACAAAGATCAAAGTGACTCTCTGGTTCACCAGCCACTTGAGCCAGTGGTCGGGCCTCCGGCGGCCCAGCGCAGCTCGACGGCCCTGCTTCTCTGGGGTTACCCATCTGCACCTGCTAGTAGGTGGTTTCTCTGGCTTTATGAGGCACAACACGGCATCTATTAAGCGTTGGTTGGAATGAGGCTCAGTCGGTATGCTCTATCCAGTGTTGGTGACTAAGCTTTCCATTGGTTACTTAGTCGGTTCCGGTGGTCACTCGCTCGGTTTGCTCTTGGTGGGTTAACCCAGGAAGTCATGGTTGGCGCATAGTGATCCCATCCACAGTGGCTTTTCAAGCCTGTTTTGTCATTGGGCAGTTCTGAGCGTTTTGAAGCTTTTACCCCGTTTAGAAATAACCTGTCTGCTCATGCCGGCACGCCCACCTACCCCGGTGCTCCGGAGTCTCTAACTTGAGCGCTAGAAAAATGCATAATCAATCAGAAATCATGTCCTTTGTTGCCTTCAAATCCTGGAATGCCTTCGAAAATTAAATTAAGTCGTGCTCCCCGCCCTCCCCTCCCCATGGAAGGAGTATGGCCCTCGGCTCTGCCCAGATGAAAGCTGAGATTCGTTACGGGTGTGTGTACGCTGACGGGCTTATCCACATGCTGCGCCGTCCTTTCCGGAGTGACCCGGCGCTTGCAGTGGGCTGGGCAGCAGGCTCCAGGAGCCACTGTGCGGGAGAGCTTTCCAGAAAATGAAAGGAGTGTGGCTGGAATGCACGGTAGCCTCCACGCCGTGCCTGGGACCGGGTCGGGGGGGCTGCAGCGGCCGTTCAGCTGCAATAACTCAACACTTCCTGGGTGGAATTCAGGCCTGAGATCATCTGTGTTTGCTGTTTGTTCCCATGAGTCTTTTCTTCCCTCTCGGATTCACCCGCAAAGAAAGGAAGCCTGGGATTGATTTTGGCGGGGGTTGGGAGGTGGGGGAGAAGCTTGTTGGGAACGCGCTGGGGTCGGCTCGGACGCCCGGAATGGAGGGGACCCGCACCCAACAGGACGATCCAAGCAGCGACCGCTAGCCACTACGACAAACAGATGTGTGCTTTCGTGGCTGAGGGGCCAAACATGATACAAATCTGGGGAATTTATACAGAGAGGGAGGGCCGTACAAATCTTAATCAAAATGGGGAAAAAAAGAGAGTCCACCGCAGAGGGCTTCCAGATTGCTGACGGTTTACGAGAGCCATCTGGGGGGAGCAAACTCCAATGGCTGGGAAGCAGGAGGGAAGGAAGCCAGAGTTTGCCGGGGGACTGAGGGACAAACGCAGAGACATTCCTCCATTCCAGACGAGAAAACTCCCTCGCTGGTTTTGAGGACTGCGGTCTGGATTTAGAAATGAGGAGTAACCCCATTAAACTTGGCATTCGGCTGCTGAAGGCTATTTTGCCTTAAATCAAGAGGACAGTTGTTTGGTCATTGTAATCTAATTGAATTTACAGGCTTTTGGAGGGTGCAGTATATACGGCGCCCTCTGCTGGAGATGGAATCCTGCCAGGTGAAAACATGGGGGTGTGACGG
>JABFDZ020000043.1:11440475-11454657 GCA_019775955.2 Pollimyrus isidori
CCTCGTGCTTGTCGCGGTGGGGTGGTTGTGTTTGTTGTGGCCCAGCGTTTGTGGGGGGAGTGGGGTGGGGGGGGGGGGGGGCGATTAGACAGGCTTGTAGTGAAAAATCCCCACAAATTCTGCATGCGTTTCGGATGAATATTTGTGTCCTGCTTGTTTACCATGTCATATGTTTGACAGCTGACGTGCCCTAAAACAGGGCCCTCGAATCATCAGAAAGCCGATTACCTCCTTATCTTTATTCACCTGGTCCACCTCCCTCAGGGAGATCCCACAACTGGAGGGGGGAGGGGGTATGGGGAGTAAATAATAATAATAAAAAAAACGTAAGTTTCACATTAACCTTTATAGGTTTTGTTGATTGGATTACATTTTTTTAATTCATCGTTTGAAGATTTGGTTTTTAAATGGGTAACTAAATTATAAAATGCTTCACTCAATTTGTAGACCTTAAGCTGAATATCTGGCAATGACACCCTTATTGTCAAAGATTGGTTGCTAAAGGTTTCTAAACTACCAACAAATCATTGTTGAAAATGTAGAATGTTTCATGGGAATTAAAATGCAAAGTGGCATTTAAAACGATTGAATTTGTATTGCATTTAAAGTAATTGTTTTTCCTGCATTAGTAAAATGCATAATTGCAAATATAAAACAGAATAGTCATGCATGGTTGGCTTTATGACTAGTGCAAGAAGTAATTGCATTTCAGCAGCACTGTAAAAGTGTACATTTTTCTTATATAGAAGCCATAGTGAAAACATCTGCTTGCATTTTTCTGTGACAATGTGATGAAAACAAGTGGAAATCCTGGCTGATGGTCGGTGGGGTCTGCAGTGGTAGCTCACATAGACCAGGATTTGTTTCCATCCGAACTGGAAAGGCCATTGTTGGCGCAGAATCTCCTGCAGGGAACTACTTGTGCTTTCTTGCGGAAACTTGGATGACTGATTCCAACTCCGGATGGTCCAGTTTCTGCATCTGTGATGATGGCGTTATGAAAAACAGGACCTAACTGTATGGTTTTCCTGTTGCAGATATTGACTCCCCAGAGCAAAGAAAGATAGCAATTGCTCTTTACAGATATTTCTAATCCATTCAACGTTTCTTCTGGAGTAAATTCATACTACAAATAAAATCGAAATTAAATCTTGGTTTTAAAGTTTTGTGTTTCTTCCTCCCTGCGACCTGGTAGGAAAATCGGTGTGGAAAATGGATGGATGGATGTTTCTTCCTGTTGCCTAAACGGGAACACAAAAACAGAGAAAGTATTTTATAAAATAAAAAACAAAAAAAACATGTAGTAATTTTGGTGTAATTATGTATAAATAGTATCTTAACCATAAATGCTTGAAAAGTATAATTTTTTAAACAAGTTATCCCAAAAGATAAATAAAAATGTTATGTTATTTTTAGCTTCAGTGTAACCAATCTAAAACATGCAAATAGTGTAGCATGCAATATTTGGTAACGCTTTACATTAACTACACCTTCATAATGCTTTTATATTTCATTCATAAAATGTTCAGTAGACCTTCATAATGTATTTATTAAGCATTCATAAACATCATGCATGTATACCTTACCATCCTAACATCCCTGACCAGCTGTAATATACATTAATAGCAAACATTATATAATAATAACAAACATTATAATTGTATAATTATGTAATGTTTGTTATCAATGTATATTAAAGCTGTTAAGGGATGTTAAGGTGTACTTGCATGCTGCTTATGAATGTTCTATGAACGCATTATGAAGGTGCATTTAATATAAAGCATTTTTTATATTTACCATGTAAAACCTGCAAGTGACTATGTAAAATGAAGGTCAATAAAGTCATGACTTGCAGCTATGGTCACGTTAGAGCTGAATGTTTCAGAGAGAAGGAGATGCTGCTGATGACCTGGCCTGACTGACCACGAATCTGACAGGGCACTGAGCAGGTCATGTGACAGGAAGAGCTCAGGTGTCACCATGTCAGTGTGCTGTGTCTGTCTTGGGGTTGGGAAGTATTTTCTGTTAAGATCAATAGAGTTGCGAATATTCTGTGAAAGATACTAAAAACACTGCTTTTTTTATTATTCTCAAAAGGCACGGAATGTCAGAAATGTATGGGGTGTACTTTTTTGTTTATTTTGTTTTCATACCGACAAAGGATTCTGTGTTCTCCCATCTCAGGAATTTAGGGCAGAGCAATCTTACACAATGGGACAGTACATAAACTGAGGGGAGTGTCCTGATTAGTGGATTATTTTTGAAGGGGGGTCTGTATTTCAGATATGGGTTATACCAGTTTCATCCTGCAGAGGGTGATGTGGAGCTACCTTTACAATCCAGGTACAGAAGCGGTATTAGGAGTCATTCCGTGAAAAACCATCTGGGTCACCAGCATACCGCAGCATTAAAGCTGACTGATTGAGTGTGTGTGTCAGAGAGTGGGGCAGCATGGTAAATTCCGCTGGCTTGTTCCCCCTTCCAAACCACCTCTAACCTTAATCACATTTAAGTAGGGGGTGCAGGAGCTCTTGGTCCAGGCCTTGAAAGTTCTCCCAGTTGATGGAAAATTAATGGAAAAGTAAAACAGACTGAGGTCAGAGTGCTCAGCCTCAAAGCTATCGAGCAAGCCAGGAGTTTGTCTTGGGTCCAGTTCACAGATTATCTTCAAGCTGCACCAGACTTCCGTCCATACGTTCTTCGACGGAGCTAAAACTGAGTTCTGATCTTTTTCCAGTAAAAACAAACTTCCACGCCTGGAAGAAGAGCTTCCTTCCGGGTGCTGGGTCCCCGTCACTTCATCCGTCAGCGTGAGCAGAGGTGCTGATAGCGTCTGCTGGAACACCTCTCCGGAAACGTGCTGGGACCAGGCCAGACGGAGCGGGTGAGTGGCCACTTATTTTTCAAATCACATTTTTTTAGATCAGTAACTAGCAGGCTAATCTCTCGCATGAATAATGATACTCATCCAGGGCTGGGCTGTTTCCATCCCGCTGAGTTTTGTTTCCCCTGTCTGATCATCTCTGTCCTTTCATGGAGGGCTGGACACGCCCCCCCCCCGTCCATTGTGCCGCTGCACCTGGAGGGCTGCCAGCACCACCTCTTAATTAAAGCTGCTGCAGCAGAGTCTTTTCCCGCGTCTCCTTTCCCGCGTCTCCTTTCCTATTTTCTCCCGCTGCACTTTCTCCAGGGAACCTCGTGTCTTCAGCTCTCTCTCCACCCGGCACCTTAAATGTCAGCTCTGTGAAGGCAGCACAAAATCGCCAACACTCCCAGAATTCCTATCCATCCATCCGTCTATCTGTCTGTCTGTCTGTCTGTCACTTGTACTTTGCCAAAGCATGCAGATTAACAGGTCGGACTGGTTTGGATGGTTACTTATTCTGGATTCCCAGCAGTGGTCATTCTCCTGGACAGCTTCAGTGAAACGGAGAGCAAAAAGCTTTGGATCTGCAATCGCTATAGGGCTTGATTAGTAGTATGTAGAGATTACTATGCCCCCTCCATCATTCAAGTAAATATATAAATTACGCCTCAACCTGTGTTTGGACCAAACTTACTGCTTGTACAATAGCTCTCTTTTTCTCCTATAGCGACTCCCCCTCAGGTGCCAGACCTGAAGAGCCCTGTGACTCTTGAAACGACTACCCCTCCCCATCACAGTAATGAGGCAGCACTGGCCTCAGATCAGCCCTCTGCTGAATTCTTAAGCAGATATTATGAATTTCTAGGCGATTCGGTAATAATTAGTGTAGCTATATGCCCAGGAACCAGTATTACTATCGGCACTGTTTGCTTCATTAATTCATATCGAAGAATGACTGAATAAATTGAGAATTAATTTCTGCATAATTAATGAGTCACAGGTGGGATGGCGGACATGATTTTTCAAACGCTGCTGCACAGAGAGGTCCGAGTCCCCAGCCACCGCCCGCCAGGATTCACGTCACCCTCATGTCACCTTTCCCCGTGTCCCTCCACTCGCGCCCCAAAGAAAAAGCCGCCTTCCTCAGTAACCATGGTTTCTTGGCCATATTCTGGGGCATTTTACTCCAGAAAACCGGAAGCAAAGAGATAAACAGAGAGTGACCCCGACTACTGCCATGAGGCACCACCCCATCTCCTGCCAACATCATCCTGCCCACCCACAGCCTTAAAACCCTCCTCCGTTACACTGAAAGTCTGCTGCTTTCTGTTCTAAATGCACATCACTTATTACGCTTATCTAAAATATATTTCTGGCATAACAAAATTCTATCTTTCAGAATATTTTATTTGTGTACAGTGTAGGTTTTAATCTCGTTTGTACTAGATTTGCTGTTTGTACTTGTCGGTACTTATACTTGTAGCAATTGGATATTCATTCTAAAATAATAGGAGATAATCATGTTAAGAAGAAGCAAGCTTGATGAGCCGAATGGCCTCCTGTCGTTTGTATAGTTCTTATGCTCTTATGTTAATCAATCGATTAAAACATTTAACATAGTACTTAGTTGTTAGAAAAATAAACAAAAATCCTGTTTTTTTTTGTCATTAGGGGAGTTTATGCCAAAACCTGTGGCTTACTCTGTAATGGTACATTGAAGAAAAATATTTATAAAGTTCACATAAAGCAGTAAAGAAGCACTTGACTTGTGCGTTGTGACCCTGTGCTGGTCCTGCATCTTCAGGGAGGACTTCTGCCTGCTTAGTGTGTGACTCCTAGATTTCTCAACCAGGAGTCTGACAGGGAATCTAAAAAGACTCAAAATTGGGGTGAAAATGGTGGTGAGTGGGCTCCTCCCCAAGGAAACAGGTGCTGTAATTTCCCTGTGGGTGAAGTCAGGCTCGACATTGTTTATAAGAGTGAACTCATTTTTTCTTGCAACATTGCACGTTCCTTCTTTTTATTTATTTATTTCTTTGTTTCCAGTCGAGATATGAGATGGAATCCAGAGATTCCACTCCCTCCTGTGGCTCCAGTTGAATTAAACCTGATAATGGAATTGGATCCTTTGGGAGACTTTGCTATTGATCTGCTACATTAGCTAGATCTGAAGCTTATCTGATAGCAGAATAACAAAGGTTTGTGCCAGAGGACATCTGTTTCTGTGTGTGTGTGTGTGTGTGTGTGTGTGTGTGTGTGTGTGTGTCTGTGTGTGTATGTATGTATGTTTGTCCGTGTGTATATATGTATGTATGTCTGTGTGTTTATCAGCCTTACAGGTGATAAAATTCCATTCATGCCATCACTTCTACTTCTTGCAGTTATGTGTGTGTGTTTGCCGGGGGGGTTCTGAGGCAAAACAAAACGGCATTGTTTGAAAAATCTTAGCTATGTTGCAAGTAACTGCGGTAATAACTATAGTATTATTATGAAATTTGATACAATAATCCCCATCGTCCTAAAACAGTGGAATTTCCACAAAACAACGGCTTCGCTCCATTTCCAGTCTGCCGGAAATTAAGTGCCTTAAAATGAATCCCGCTGTGCTTTAAATCATATTTTTAAACTATCCAAATAAATCTGACGACTGTTGGCTGCTAAGTGGTTGTGCAATTATGGTAGACTGTGACAACGCATAAAATTCAGCCATGTACATAGTTCCTAAGAAATTTTTCATGACGTTAAATCCGCATATAACATCCGCATATAATTCAGTGCATACCCTAAATAACAACAGATGTTCCTTTCGTTATGCCACTTATGCAATACTATTTTGATTATACGTCGACCAGTTCATATCATAAATCGGCATTCGTTTGTATATTTAACTGGCGTTTCATTTTCCAGCAGTTAAATTAGAACCGTCTTTAAGGTTTCACGCAGTTTTCTGTAGTCATGTCTACAGAATAATATATTTCATTAACACTTAGTAAAATTAGACTTTATTCACAATTTGAATAAAAAGCACCATATACTGCTTTCCAATAAATGCATGTAAATTACCCGGTTCATGGCCTTTTCTACATATCCTCAGGTCTACAGTCTCACGGTTCTAATCATTCCGTTCTCCCAAGGTTGTTCATATGCACATTTGAAATGAGCCGTAAAATTGGTCAATACATATTTGATTCAGACATTTATTATTTAGAGTCTAGCCTTAATGGTTTTTTAATCATTGGTGTCCTTGGGCCACGCATATCAGGATGAGAGGTAAATTAAATTGTCTTTCGCCGCAGAAACGCTTCTGACAGTTAACGCTCCCTGTCATCGCGCTGGATAGACGGCACAGTTGTGGGACTGGAAATCCACTTTGGACAGCGGGGTGCCAGCCAGATTGAAGGATGTATCGCGACAATAAAACCTACCTTCACAACGGATTTAGGGTCAGTGAAGTTCATAGTAATTTACATGACAGGTATATCGCTGCACTCCGGAACAAATGAGAAACCGGTTTGGGTTACTCTGGGGATGAAATCCAATCCGTTTTTTTAAGGTCAAAGATTAATCGTAATGAAATGCACATGCGATTTTATTCAAGTAGTTTTGTCAATACTGAAGGGTATATATTACTTGTTTTCTTACTGAGATTAATTTGTTTCACGTTGAAATACTTCTCCGCTTTCTTAAACCCAAACATTTGCAAGACATTTACTTACTCCGAGAAAGACTTGCCTGATATTGAAGTGTACTTGTCAAAGATTTATCTCTATAGTTAATTATTTACACCATCTACAAACTAAACAAAGGTTTAAAAAATATACAAGAATGAAAGTCCACGTTGTTAAATCTGACCAAAGTGATTTTTATAAATCATATTATTTAACCCACACAGAGCACAGAGGAAGACGTGTCACACTAGTCAGGATTTCCCCCTCTCTTATCTATTGTATTACAGCACATAAAACCGCAAGGTGAGAGACCTGAGGAATCCCGTCTAAGTGTTGAAAGAGGCGCCCAGCAGGAAAATGAACTCTTTTTGTTTCAGGAAGAAATCACAGAGGGAGGGAGGAGTGTTTCGCTGAAGTTCTAAAAGGACCCTGGAGTAGGCTACAGGTGTAAAGGCTGGCAAGTTCTAAAGCGTTTTTGCCAATTCCTCAATAGCTGCAAAATTTATAACCACGCGGAGAGTATAATAACTGAACATATAGCTACGCTGTCAAAAAAACGATGAAGCTGTCCGGGTGACAATAACAGTAGCCTACATCTATACCGTAATGCGATTTTAAGATACTCTTTTGATTGATTGCATCGAGATGGTATAATTATATTTATTTAATCTAATATAGATTATTAAACGCAGATCCTGAAATTACCTGCAGTGCATTGTGACGCTTTAGTCCCAGTTATAGTTATATGTCACTGACCACATTCTAGACGGCGTGTCCTCACGTACGTAATGACGCTCATACTTCTGGATGCCGCAGTGGCAGATGTGACCAGACAGACACTTTCTGCATCAGTTCAAAAATTCTTTTGTGCTGTCAGGGGGGTGAACATCTACTGATACCCATGTGTCAGTTAAAATGTCAGTCATCTGGTGTGCAGGATAAAGCAAAGACGAAAACTTCACAGTGTATTAAGATCTATAAGAAGTGTATTATGAAACGCAGCTTCGGATCTAATTCTGGTTTTTAAGGTATCGACCTCGTAATAGGCTACGTATCTATAAAATATAGCAAACCATTTAAAACGTGTTGGGAAATTAACTTAAATAATGACCGTAATTTAGACTTCTGGACATACTGATAAATGACAGTTTACATTTTTACACGTAACTCCACTAAATTTTTGCCAGTTACATTCGGGAAAACAAATCTGCTGCTATTCAGACGCGCATGATTACATTTTAAGTGTTGCGAAAAATACTCACAGATTTAAATTTAATGAAAGATTACATAGAGAACAAACTTGATACACTGAGTTTCGATTAATAGCTTCGCGGATGTAGGCTTTAATTACCCTTTTATACCTGGCAATGAAAACGGCCTGAAGTAGACTCCAATAATCCTCAAACTATTGTTTTATTGAGACTGTGAGCTGGAAAGGGAGACCGACGGGAGACCAATGAGAAAGGAGAGGCGTAAGTGGCCCTTAACGCACGTCACCCGCTAGTCTTTCTTACAGAGTCCTCTCGGACTACACGGGAGTGGGGAAGTTTGCGTGGAGCTACTGTTAAAAATACAGGCGGAAGCGGTGGGGGGGAGCACCTTGCATGCGAAAGCGAAATGATCCGCGGTAGATGACACGATCACTTCGGCGCACACACGTTGGTGGGCTTCACGGAGCCAGCACAGCCGTCGAGATCAAGACCCTTTTCCACGTGGAAGTGCACCAGAACAGTCGGGAGAGTGTCAAGCGGTAAGTTCCACGTCCTTTAACGCCTCCACACTTACATGCAAGTTATTAACGCTCTCCTGCTCCGATCGGACGCGTTCCCGTAAGGTACCTGTGCAGATTTTGGTTGCGGGGAAATAATTGGCCGGCAGGTCTGCGGTAGCCTTCGGACAGTAAGCTTAAAGTGTTTTTCAGCTGGATGCTTATTGAGCATGGCAAAGATTTTCACCATGGATTGCCATCCGCACCACGATCGTCTTATTTTTAGCCATAGATCCTCAGTTTGTTTTGCCCGTGGAATTATAATAGTGCCCGGGATAATTAATAGTTAATCGTAGTCTCTAACCTGGTTATTCGTGTTCAATTGCGATTAAATGTAGTGTTTGCCGTTGTGCAGACTGCTATATGATCTGCGCAGACTGTCCGACCATATCAACACAGTAACACCCCAAGGTCCCACGATTCAGCACTGGAGGACCTGACAGTCAATTGAAAGTAATTATTCTTTTACGCGTCTTTCATTTTTTCCTGTTGATTGATTGCGCCTGGTTTGGCTCGTGGTGGGAAAGACTGTACGATGAAACTAGTTTTTCCACTGCACTCAGACTTGCACCCGTCAGCTTCTGTACGCACTGCACAGTGTTTATATGTAGAGAGGAGGAAAATGTTGCAGTATTTAGGTTATCAAGTTTATAAATGTAGTCATCGTGGAGACGGTCCGTCGACATGCGTTGCTTTACTTAGACGGAGTGGCAAGATTGTTCGTGTATGTCCCTTAATTTTGGTTTAATGCTGTGGCTCTGGCAGGCATAACGCTTAATTATGGCTTTAAACAGCGGCGCAAATGGCCGTTTTCATAATAATCTACTGTTTAATACCGGTCGTAGTGGGTGAGTCATGTTTCTACGGAACAAATAATTGGAAAATTAATATTAATGGTAATGATGAACTGCATATTACGCCCACCTGTTATTGGCAGATTTTGAAAACCGATGACGTAACTGCATAAGCGAATGCTCCGTGAAATAGTCTCTGAACTACACTTCACATGTACACGCTTAAGTTGTGTGGGTGTGTATAATGCTTAAAGCGATTTCTAACAACGGCTGGCAGGTACTGCGCAACACCCCAAAAGTCTCAAAGATTAGTTTATAGGCCTATGCATCAGAAGTTGCGAGTTTTATAAGACTTAACGAAAACCACACACACCGAATTACCTCACGTTTTATATAAACCCCCTTGAGGTTTGATTGCGAGTCTCTGTGACCTTTTAACTTGTTTTACATTGCATACATTTTCACTCCAGCTACTCCATAAGCTGAAAGGTTAGTGCTCTGAAAACTTGAAATGGAGGGCGTGTGCACTGGGCTCCTGGATGTTTGGGTGAGTGTGTGGCCTCCCATTCCCACTGTGCAGATGGTGACACTGGCATGTACTTCCCTGTAGGCCGTCATACTTGTCCACCAGTTTTAGGGCAGTGTTGCATTTTGTATTGGCCATTTTTTGTGTACTGTTGAGTTAATAAAATTCAGTTGTTCTTTGAATGTGTTTTGATCTGAGGGGATGTACCTCAGGGTACTTTTAGGCTCTCAAGTCTAATTTGGAAACAAAAGCTGTGTAAATAGACATGTTTAATGGTGTGGGTAGATGGCGGTGACGGCTGTGACTGGCTGGCTTTCCAGCAGTGTCTTGTTGCTGTGCTGTGACGAGATTTTGTCATTTTCCAGGAATTCATACTTCTGAGTCACAGTTGACATGCACTGGTATTTCTCTGTCTCGTTGCATTTTAGGGAAGTGCCCTTGGATTGCTATAGTGGTGATTGTGAAATGACCACATGGCATTTGCATTGGGCTTGGTCAGGTGTGCATGAAGTTCAGGTACCTCGTGTTAAAAAAAGTCTTTGATAAATCTGAATAAGTCAGTGACAGAGCTGTATCCACAGAACCATAATATACAGTCGAGCATAATGGTTTTCAGAAACCCAGCCCTGTAAAGATGCCCGACTCTCTGTATGGCCCTGTAAAAATGAAATACGTTTTATTCTCCTCTCAAATCTACCGGCTGCTCGTGGCCTGGCATAAATACAATATTTGGCCAATACTGAACCATAATGTCCAGCGTATGGGGTATTATGGTCTAGCATGTATTAGTGAACTGTAAGGGTAGTTTTATTTGCATTCAGTCCCCTGGGGCTGGAATGGTTTAATATTTGCCTGTACAGTTTGTGAGCCTGTTTTGGTCTGATTCCAGGTTTGTGTTCCTGTTGATAATGGAATTACTCTAAGAATTAAACTGTAACGTGGTCTACAAATGTTTGGCAAATATGTTGAAATATTTGTGTCTGGAATAGGGGCCAGTCTGAAAACTGAGGGTACAGTCATTTGGATAAAGCCTGGCATTTCTTATTCATTTATTTATTTATTTTGGGGGGGTTAGAATTCTATGCGCTTCTTATTAGTGCCAAGGGGTTGTTACTTCGAGGCTGAAATGGCCCATTGGAGCTTTCAGTTTGACATGATTATATATATGGGATTTAAACCCACATACTTCTGCAGCTATGAGGTATTGCCTCCCCTGTGATGCTGTGTAATGGGGAATGGAGTATGGCAGTCGATATTTCACAGCTTTTATGTTTTCTTAGAGACTGTAAATTATGTTCTTTCACACCGTGAACTTTAATGACATGAAATCCTTCTTCAGCTTCACTCTACCTTGATTTTGGCTAAATCACCCTTCGTAGATGTTTCTTCATAGTCATTCATAACAACAGCTACATGGTTTAACAGGAGGAGGTGTCTTCCTGGTGGTAGTTAGTGTTATTACACTCGGTGAAACCCCCTTTGGGGAAAGGTGTGTTGGTGATTTAGTCAGGTAAGATGACGTTGTACGCCACTTTGGTAAACAGCTTTTCGGAATGTAAATGCTCCTTTTAGAAGCTATGGGTCTGTCTGTCTGATATCAAGTTCACTTGGGCCAAAATTGACCATAATAGCTGAAGCTACTAGCTTTTGTGGAAGCATGTCATCTGAACCTGGGAGTGAGTGTATTTTTGTCCTTGGTTCGCCTTGCTCATGTATCCTGAATAGCACCAGGTGGGAGGTGTCTTTCATGAAGGAACATTAATATCTTTTTAAGATGGTGGTGTTCGTTCGTTCAGACAGACATCTCAGGCCATTCAGCAGAGCGGTCATGGAGTGGCCAGTTCTGCTGATGGTCCTGGCCTGTGATGAATGACTCATGGACCATCCTCCTGGATGGAGGACATGGTGTTTTCTTGCCAGGAGACCCATGTGCCCTTAATGGCTTTATGATTGAGGCCCTGGCCCATTATGAACCCCGTCCCACTGCTTCTAGTAGGATGAAATGTGGGGGAGAAGCCTGTACTGTATTTCAGACCCACCCATTCAAAGGGACCCACCCACCCCAGCTCAATTGCTGTTAAGGTGTATCTCTTATTGCATTATCATGTAAAATCGGCACTTCTGCAAGTTTGTGTGACTGGTATGGTGTGCCGTCACTGATAGTGATATGAATTTAACTGGTAGAGACTCTACGCAGATTTTCTTTTATCCTATGATTTGTGGAGAGCTGGTTCTTGCTTCCCCCCCAAGAAGGAACCACATCATATTGTGAAGAAAATTAATCGAAAGTCCACTGTTTCTTAGAAGATATAAGGTTGAGAGAACCAACGACCAAAGAAGTGAGGCTTACACTCCTCTGTCTGCATTTAACCTGCATTTTTCTCTGCCCCCAGACCAACAAGCAATTAAACAATCTGACAGCTGAAGGCTGCATTAATAATAATAATAATAATAATAATAATAATAATAATAATAAATAATAATAATAATAATAATATTTGATATGGGCGGCTGGAACTGAATAATGATGAAGGCAGGTCTTTGACACACATGTTAGTCAAACATAATTACTGCACATTAAGCATTAATGGGGGGAGGAGAGTTAGAATTCTTGGTCATCAGTGATCATTGTTGACAAACCGCCCCAAAAGGCAAGACTCTGGTTCTGTATATGGTGAGCTTGGAGCTCGCTTTGCAGTGTGGTCCTCACTGGAGCAGGCCATAATGTCTTGGGGGCTTTCGGCAGGAACAGCCAGCGTGTGGCTCAGGCTGGGGGCTCTAGGAATGTAAGGCGTCTCCAAGCCCCCAGGCGCAGATGAATGCCAAAGCCCAGCAGGCCAAAGGGGAGTTTAGCATGGCCTGCAGGACGTGGGGCAGCATGGAGGGACTGCAGAGACCCTTAAATGTCTTGACAGTGGTTGGGTTCCTTCAAAGGCGTAGGGCCTGTCTTCCTGGTTTGATTAGGGGTCTGGAATGTGCAGGGTTCACCAGCGTTTGGGTCAAATTCTGAAGTCCCAGAGAATTGTGATCTGTTGAGACTCATGAAGGTCCAAAATGAGAATACAAGCCTGTAATTAGAGCTAATCCTACATTCTTCTGCGTTACAGTTATCTTTTGGTTGGATTTTGTTAGGTAACCAGTTGTTGTTTTCTGTTCTAAATTTAAGTTTCTCTGCTCCATCAGATATAAGATTTTGGAAGGATGGAGGTTTCTGATCAAAGGTACCATGGGGCTGTGGGTTTCTGGAGAGTGGTGTGTATGAAGGCCTAGCTTGTGTCTCCTGAAAGTATTTATTCTTCAGTGCTACCTGCTTTGGGTAACAGGATGACTGTATGGGGAGCTGCAGAGGGCATGTTGATAGGCTCTTGAGTGACTGGCTTGAATTGGCACGACTTGAATACAGATTCCACAGTAGCAAGTCTGCAGCTTTATAGAGGTTACTGTCCTGTCTGTCCTTTTGAGCTCTGACTTCTGACAGGTATAACATTTTTAAAGGCTTAAATAAGCACCTAGTTAAGTTCTGAGGCATCACGCCAGGTTTTTGATTTGAGATATTGGAAGTAACCAGTTGCTCATGGGAATTTTACTTGCGCATAAATGTTCTGAGGGCAGAAGGGAAAATGATTGGTTCAGAAATATAATGAATTGTAGGGGAGGTGGATACAAGCATCTAGATGTGGTGGGACCAAGAAATCTGGTTAGTTGGTCCCACCTGCTCTAATCTGATTTGTTATCTCTCAGAACCAATAATTTTTCCTTCTACTCTCAGAACATCTATGTGCAAGTAAAATTCCCATGAGCTAAGCACTTGTACCCAAGTCAAACCCTGTTTATCCCAAGAAGTAGTTGGTGCTGGTATGTTAATTTATTTGGGTCTTGTGGTTATGTGTCAGTCTGGGCAATTTGGCGTGACGTATGTAGAAGACAGGTTCTCTTTGCCTTCTTTGGCCCAACACAGATGGGGATCTTAATGTAATGTGACTCATAGCCGTGCCCACGGGGCTGATTAAGCGGATGCTGAACCGGGTCCATCTGAACGCTCTGTTTCTCTTTACTCTCCGTCTCAGCGAGAGCCGACCAGCCCCGCGGCCAGAGACACCATGAGTGCCAAGTCTGCCATCGGCAAGGAGGTCTTCACCCCGCGGGATGAGAAGATGCTGGCAGCCGTGCAGGTCAGGAGGAGGAACAAGAAGAAGATCCCCTTCCTGGCCACCGGAGGACAGGGCGAGTACATGACCTACATCTGCCTGTCAGGTCAGTCCCCCACCTCCACACCCTGTGAATGGAGAATCAACCTGAACAAAATCACTGTATATGAAACAAAAACTGTTTTGCAAAAAATAACTAACAATGTTTTTTTCTTGTTTCCTGAATCCCTGGTTATTTTTTTCTGCCCTCGGGTTGTGAAATGATATTTATGAATAACTGTAATCTATAATGTATTTTCGTGATACTTTTTGACATCTCGTGTCAGCCAGTCAGAACAACATCCTCTGGTCTCCTTGTAAATTCTTTGACGGCCGTGGCGTTTTTTTGTGGCGGCTGCGTCTCGCTCCTTTT
>JABFDZ020000043.1:11520567-11530630 GCA_019775955.2 Pollimyrus isidori
CCCCCCCCGGCGCCCCCCCCCCCCCCCCCCCCCCCCCCCCCCAACCCCCCCCACCACCCCCGCGCCCGGGGGGGGGGGGGGGGGGCCCCCGCATCTGGAAGTCCGATTCGACTATACGCATGTGCCGGAATCGTCCTTGAACCTTGGCCCCACTTTAACCTCCCCCTGCGCCCATGGGAGTGGGGTTCATTTCCCATCTTGTGCTTCTCAGCCGAAAGCTCTCTCTGCCTTTCCAGCACCTGTTCTCCGTCTTTGTAGGGAGGAATCTTGTTGGGGGGGTGGTCTCTCAATATGAAGATGCCACCTTTTCACACGATTTTACATGCACTACAAAAGAAAAACACACAGGAACACCAGCAGTCGTCGCCTGTTATGAATCGGAGGAGCCTGGCTAGCAGGCTAGAGGGGTGAGACATTAGTCATTCTCTGCTGTGCCTCCTTTCTTCTGCCGTTCCCCTCATTGATGTCATCCGTCTGCTAACGAAGCATCTGTGTGTCTGAAGGCAGCCTTCCAAAATGGCTGCCGGTCCAGATGGGGAAGCGTCTTGACGCCGGTGAGCGCCCCGCCAAGGTCGCGGAAGGGCGAGAGTTCCGTCTTGGGCCGCTCCCAGCTGCTCCTGAGGTGCGCGGTGTGGGCCGGCCGGCCGGCCGCCTCTGTGCCTACTTTCCACAGCCCGAAATAGGGCCACTGCTACTGCAGGTCGCACTGCCGATGCGTCAGCAGAAATTAGCACGCTTCATATTTCACGAAGGGATCCGCCCGCCATAAATCCAAACTGGGAAGAGAAAAGTATCGTTTGCATTGTTGATTTTTACTTTTTTAGTGGCTGAAAAATGGGCTTAACATACTTATAAACACACCCCCCCAGACAAGAAACGAGGATGACAGAGCAGGCGGGTTACACCGGTCTCCATGTGAGTGGTTCGTCCCTGCTGCTGCATGGCACCCCCTGTGGGAGCCCATGCCCTTGCACCCCCGGCCAGACCCCCTCCCAGCTCGCTGTCCCCCGTCCCCACAGCCTGCTAGATGGTGACCTCTTGCCCGGAGTCAGCACTTTTGTTTTCTCACATCCCTCCTTGCTCTGGGATGTCAAGGCGGATACGTCACGTTAGACCTGTCAGTCCCAGGTCCCCGAGCCCTGGTGTCAGCAGTATGATGGGGGTGTGGGGGGCATCTGTCAGCCTGGATGACCAGGCCTGGCTTTAAACGAGGGCATCAGCAATCCTCACATGCCTGAGAGGAACCACTGACAAAAACTCCTGAGTTACGCCCTGCCAGGTACCCCATAATAACAGCACAGCCTTACCAACAGCATTGTGGGTAATTTTCTCTCAGCTATTGCACCTATTCATTTTTATTATATGTTTTACTATCATACTTTATTAGGTGATTTATATGCCATTTATAAAACTTAAACGATTAATTGTTACTCATGGAATTATTACATTTCCGTGGAGTTTGTGCGATTTCCCCCCGTAACTGGCCTTGTGTGCAGTGTAGTGTGTAGTAAGTACGTCGACACCCTGGAAGTGGGACAGACGCCACGGGGGTATTGATTAAGCGCGAGAGAAGTAGCGGGTCACGGATGACCTCCTCCCCGTGAGCAGCATTGAGTTTCGCTGCGCAGATATCATTCAGAATACTCTGGGGGTACTCCTGGGGGGTGGATGTCCCAGGGAGGGTGGTAAAAGCAGGGGCAGAGCGTGTTCAGTCACCGGTAGCTGGCTAGCCCTTCAGCCATGGGGAACGCAGCCAGACCTCGATGGGAAATTTGTCCGGCTGTCGCCCTTCACAAGTCCCACGTATCGCTCCTGTGCTGACATAAAAATACCTGCTATGTTCAGGCATTAAATATACTTTATGCTCAGGATAGAATTGTGTGTTCAGTATGTGTGCAGCTCGTCTGAGTGTGTGTGGCTAACTTAAGCATGTTTTCATTATATGGGTGTTCCTCACCTATTCATTTTGGGTATGTTTCACCTAAGTGTGCGTTCAGTATGAGTGTGTCACACAAAAGCATGTATTCAGTAAATGTGTGTAACTTACTTAACTTCCCACTGCATGTTTATATGAGTCTCAGTGTCTGGTCTTAGCTGATGAGAGTCTCAGTGTCTGGTTGTATCTGATGTGAGTCTTAGTGTCTGGTCTTAGCTGATGAGAGTCTCAGTGTCTGGTCTTAGCTGATGAGAGTCTCAGTGTCTGGTCTTAGCTGATGTGAGTCTCAGTGTCTGGTCTTAGCTAATGTGAGTCTCACGCCCTGGGTGCTGCCAAGATGAGAGGGGGGAGCAGTGCTCCAAAACCGAGTCACCTCCCCTTGAGGCAGCCCACAGAGGCCATAAATGGGAAGATGGAGCTGTCGGACACGGTTGAGGAGCCGGCCGCTTCTCGGCCCGCCGACGCGTGTGGCCGTTACCCATGATGGATTGCCATGGCTTCTCCTGAATTTTTTTTACGACGGGCTGATTTAGTCGTGGGACTCGAACATCTGTCTCCTGTGAGAAATTGGTTGATTTAATCAATCTTTGCTCTACCGTGGAGGAGGGGGGTCGGGGAGGGAGTGGTGATGCAGGCTCTCTTACATTCTCTGCAGAACGGGGCACTCAAATTCACCAGAAAGGTGTCAGCAGAGAGTCTGATTCTTACTTGCTGTTTGTACACAGAATCATTGGACAGTCGCTCTTTTATACCCTTAAGTCAGATATTTCACTTTCATAACTCATGCTGCTGTTACAATGGATTCACTGTTAAATAGGATGGTTTGCTATAAATTTAATAAGACAAGAGCAAGTCTTTGGTTTACATGCCTAGCATGTTTGTGACACATCGTCATGGATTTTATTTATCGGCTGGTGCAGCGTGATTACTGAGCCCCACTTATGGTCTGTGGTTTTATGAGGTAAAAGTCTTTTTAAAATTATACTTAATGGGTCTACATGCTTGAGGTTGAGCGTGGCTGTCAGACCTGCCATGTCCTGCCTCTTAAATGGTTGGCGCGGGTTCCAGCCTGGACTCCGGGCCTGGCTGCGACACCGATTAGAGCGCGCCCATAAATCGCGCCCAGCAAGCCGCTGTGCTGGCTATTAGCTTATTGATTATACATTCTCATCAGGCGGCCGTACTTAAGGATCCCCTGCACCCAAGCATAAATCGCGGGGCAAGTACCCTGCAGGTGATAACTCAGGGCTGCCGCGACCCTTCCCCTAGAGCTCAACCCAAAGCCGGCCCTTATTGGCTCAGGGCCATAAATACCTCCCGCCAGATTGATCGCCAGTGTAATCAGCCAGCGGGCAGTGTGGAGAGATGTTATCGTGGTGTCTGGGTGTGATCTGTCAGCCCTCTTGGCCCCTTCCCCCCTGCTCCCCCGAGCCTGCCCTGACCAGGCCAGCCTTGGAGCCATGCATTTACTGTAGGTCCTGGGAGACAGCAGCGTCAAGATGTTCTCCAGTGTGGGTGCTTATATTCACATCCAGGCAAAGGATTCTGGGAATGGTAACCTGCACGCCAGTCTTACATCTATATTGCTGGACTGGCTGCAGATTTTTTATTAAAAAAGGAACTTCCCTTTAAACTTTAAATGAAACGTGTGACCTTCATAGATATTGTATTAATTTGGTATGACAAACCGTCAGGATTCTCTGTCAAAATCCAATAGTTCTACGGAGCAATTAACGGAAACTCTGTGATATCCTGAAAATCTGTGTAGATATCGGCTGATTTAAATTAGTGCTGACTAGGAAACACCAGAAATATCCCCAGTGGCAGCAGTGAGCCAGGTCCTGCTGTGAGCTGCTTCCTTAAGTAGCTAAGTTAGATGGTTCGACGGTGGACTCAGACATAGCGTGAGTTGCTGAATGTTACTGCACTGTGTTCCCTCAGCATGGGGGCTCAGCCTGAGATGTTTACATTTTGAATAGGTCACATTATTGCACCAAACACATTCTCCCATACAGCCAAGTGCTCCCAGTTTAAAAATAAACGTGTCATATGAATATCCAGTTTTGCGTCCGCGATTCTTGCTGTTCCTGTATGTCCTCTCTTCCTCCTCCTGCTTGATGGTCACAATCTGTGGTCTGTAAAAATAGCATCAGCATCAATTACATTTGTAATATAAGTTGTATACTGTTAAATAGAAAAGAATCTGATCCTTTTTTGGGGGAGGGGGGGCATGTATTATAGGAAGCCTCTCACCTGATGTGCCTTCAGTACCCTAATCCATTCCTATCCCCTGATTTTGGATGCTCTGAACCGCCTCGCTGGTAATCCTATCACTGTAAGACTTTCTGAAACTTCATGAAACCCTCCATGAGTTTAATGTAAGGCGTCTCTGCAGAGCCATCAAATTCCCCTTAAAGGAAATTCTAGTCATTTTTGCCTGTCTGTCTGTTTGTTGACCTCACATTCAGGTGAGGCACACGTGCTGGGTAGCTGCCACGGGACCCAGTTTCACTATCCTAAACCTGAGAAACCATCCCAGAAAAGCTTTGGTCCATCTTGAAACCCAAAACTCCCAGTTGTGTTTAAAACCTCATTGGGCTGAAAATCATTCATTGGTGATCAGATGTCTCACCAGGAGAAGAAAACTGATCTGTCATGTGTTTGTTTTTTGTCCGAGCTGGACAGAAATAGAGTGACTGGAACAGAGTTTTAGTCTCTGTAGTTTGACTTTGATTCATGTTAAGTGACCATTTTTTTACATGACTATATATCTATGTGAATTTATGTCTTTGTTGTAAAACTATGATATATTATGTGTATTTGCATGATTAATAAATACAATATTACTTAATAAGCTCCGTAAGTTATATTTAAAGATCTCACCATAACCTTGGCATACTCTCTAGTACAGGACTACATTAGACTCAGGATCACTTTAAGCTCCTCTATGCATGTAGGCCACTGGAGATTCCGTTCCATCATGTGAGAGCTGGCATAGGCTGCCCTTCTCTGGACGGCTCATTCCAGCTAAGGAAGTTGCTTGACAAATTGCCCCCCCCCCCCCGCCACCCAGCTACTACTCTCCAGGAGAGTCTGCACTGATGGAAACAAAGCGCCCATCAGCCGTGACCGTCCCGCTAATCTCCGAGCAGTGCCAAGGAGGGCGCCATTTCCATTCACAGGCGTGGGCCGTCAGGGAACACATATGGATGTTGCCCGTTACGCTCTGCCCTTAATTTTTCATTTACCTATTTACCTGGATTCCTGTACCTCGTTTCTTGTAAGTGGTGCTCCTGTGTGATGGAGTGAGAGCAAGTTAAGTGGCCCGCAGCGATAAGGTGATGGTATCTCAGAGCGGGAAGCGGTCGTGTACAGATTGCCTGATACGCAGTGACAGCGCCTTCCCCCCCAGCTAGGAGAAAAATGCAAGAATGAAAGCAACCCTCCAGCCACAGGGCTGCTGTCAGAGTCTTCCTTCATCTGCTTGGAGAAGCCGCCTGTGTCGCGCGGCTCTGATACTCTGATATGCACCGCGGTGCGGTTTCCTTCGAAGGCACAACACTCCTCGGGTTCATTATAAGGCTTTCAGCCTGACTCATTCAGCTTCATATAGGCTTAGGTAGACCTCCTTCCAAAGAGTGATAGGTGTGGACTTATGTTGGGGTGACTCCAGACAAAATTGGCTGTGAGTGAAGGGCCCCTACCTGGGTGCATGACCTCATAATGATTTTATTTGAGGTTCCTCCTAACTCAGCACAGCCATCACATCTGCTGGTGAGTAACTGTTCAGTTTATTGACTAAAAATCAAAGTACTGCAAAATAAGACTATGATAAATCAACTGGCCCAGTTCTGAGAGCGATTTGTCTACCTCGAAAACTAAAGATGAACAGCAGCTTAGGAAACTTATTTCAACACTGCCCTTTTGGTTTTTAGGTCTTACCCATTTATTAATAGTGCATTTTGTAAAAATAAAATAAAATTAAAAATCGAAATGTGCAAATTGTGTACTTAGATCCTGTTCTGCTATGGTGTAGTATTGAGTTTTAGGGTGAGTTTCAGTTAAAAGACGTTTAGGTTTAACTTTACAAACCTTTAGACAGTGGATTCAGAGAGCATCCAATGTGTCACTAATATCTGCATCACGGGGACAAAGCTGTCCTAAACTGGAAGGGAAATAAAGACCAGAGGGATAGGGACCCTAAACCCAATCTGTGTCCCCTCTGTTCAGGCTGAGCTTGACTGCATCACCAGTGTATGAAGATGTAACTTGTGTTGACTGTTTCTATGGAAACTGAGGAAGGGGTGTCTCCGTCGTTGAGCTCTCCGTGGGCAGTGGGGGATGGCGATCAGCTGGAATTAGCGCAGGGCTGCGTTGATCGTAATCTTCCTTGAGGATTACGCTGGTAAAGCGGCTGTCTGTGCCGATGCAAGAGCGGAATCCTTTCTCTCAGTAGCAGCACATTTCAGGCAGCACTGACACCAGCAGGAAGATACAGACACCTATACAATCCTTCAGTCTCAAATTTAAAATGAGTCCCTTTGCCTGGTTCAGGAATGTGATGGAGCAGTTGCTAATGCCATCAAACTGAGTAGAGTTGAACAACAAAGGCCCACAGCATCTGATGATACACTTTCAGTCGACTTTCGCAATAATTTGTTAAACAAAATTCAAGAAGCAAAATAGCATTTCTATTTATCTGCTTATAGTGTACAAAAATAGCCCGTGTTCCATCTTTGTTTTTGAAGTGTACCTTTTCAGTCATGAGTTTTAACAGCAGTGGGTATTTATGAGGTACTTGTTTATTTATTTTGGGTACAGAGGCTGGTATTATTTTGAATTTGAAGTATCTCCTTCTCTTGGGTTAAATGCGTAAAGTGAATGACAGTCTCGGTGCTAACACTTGCACCTGAGCGATCGTAGCCGCTCGTATGCGAATACTCGCTTAAATACTGAGTGTGTTGAGAGACATTGTAAATTATGCATGAGCGTATTGCTGCATAGCAGGGGGACTGGCAGGCGTCCGCCCTCAGAGGCCATAAACACATTTGCGGGACGTGTCATTCCTGCAGACTCAGTGCCCCCACTGGAAATGGGATATTTCTGTGGAGAAGGACGGAGGCTGGAGGTAATCTGATCAGGGGCCTGGAGCCGGGCTGAACGGGGGCACGCCGGGGAGCGAGTGCGTCCTGACGGAGGGAAAGAACAAGGGAAGGAGGGGGAGAGAAAGGGAGGGGCCATTTTTACCGGCCCCGGGGTCCCACTGACTGCTGCTGCAGCCAGAACAGGGAAGTGTGTGTGAATGTGTCTGTATTCTGAATGTGTGTATGTGGAATGTAGGGTGTCAGCTATCCCCCCCCCCCCCACACACACAGGGGGCCCTCAGGCTTACCTTTGTGATCCTTTTAGGCCCCTTTAAATGATTTCCTGAGGAAATAGGAGGAGTGGATGCGTCTACGGAGAAGCATTCAGCATTTAAGGTGAGCTCAGGGCTGAAGGTTGGGAAGAACGCATGACGGGTCACTCATGCCCCCGCAGCCAGAAAGGCAATGTTAGCTAACATTCAAACACCCCACCCCGTGATTGACAAGTGCCCGTTGATATGGTGGGATGCCATGGAAACGGCACATCCAGGCCTGCTGACGATTCATTTGGCAGCGCTCATTCCCAGTGTCGTCGGCATAATGCTAAGGACCTCATTAATCTCCTCAGCACACGAGTCGACCTGGTAATCTACTGCTAATCACAACGACAATCAGGCCAGAGGCTGGCGGGGGGTACTCCTTACAACTGGGGAGGGATCCCCTCATGTACTGTGCTGTATTAATATACTTCTGCTGGGGACATGACAAGACCAGCTCTAGACAGGAAGTGATGCGGGAAGGTTGGGCATGCGTCACGCTGCCCGTCATCCTAAAGCCCAGTATCTTTTGGGAGGACTCTAAGGAAGGTTCCCACGCTGAGCTCATGCGTGGTTGCGTCTCACGGCCAGTGTGTGCCGATGTGGATTAGCGTCCGTCCGCTGCGCCTGCCAAGACGGCTGAGAGAGTCTAATCTCTTTATCCTGGAGCTCCTTAGAGCTTGTGGGTCTGATATGCGTGTGGTAGTGTTGGGTGGCGGAGTGTAGACATTCCGCCCCCTACTCCGTCTTCAGGAGGGATGTTCCATATCATTCCATATCCCTCTAAAGGCGAATGAAGCAACAAAGTTGCTTGGAGGGTCCTAACAGGAGCACGTCAGCCTGGCTTCTCTGTCACGACTAATGTTGAACCTGGCAAAGACTTAAGTAGAGCCATGATAACTTGCCCCACCCCCGTTACTGACGACTCCACACTAAAGAGCCCCCCCTTGGCAGGATTGTCACTGGCATGCGTTCCCGTCCCCCTGCATTGCAAGGTGCAGTCACGCCGCAAGGAGCCAGTGTGTGTGTGTGCGCGTGTTGGTGTTTTCTTTTCACTACCTGGCTCCGCAGTCGCTGCGGTGTGTGTGGCACGTGGAGGTGTACGCCAGAGGCTGCGGCAGGGGCGCGGCAGTGCCCGTCTGCGAGGCGCGTCTTCATGTGTGCGTGCCCGCGCGTCTTTCCTGTCTTCCGCACCCTGATAGAGGGGAAGCACGGAGATGTTTTACTTCACACGCCCAATGACGTGTGATGGAAATCTCAGCACGTACCACAGCTGGGGCCGCCGGAGCCCGCAGGCTGGGTAAACGAAGGAAAGGCCTTTGTTTATTGTACGTGGGAGCATGTGAAAACCCCAGGCCATGAACCAGGGATCTCCTCAGGGTGGGCAGTCATCTGGGGTCCTCAGGGGAATGAGGGTTCAGCCATG
The DNA here is from genome assembly GCA_019775955.2 of Pollimyrus isidori. Classification (NCBI taxonomy): domain Eukaryota; kingdom Metazoa; phylum Chordata; class Actinopteri; order Osteoglossiformes; family Mormyridae; genus Pollimyrus; species Pollimyrus isidori. Next base: position 11,529,331 of record JABFDZ020000043.1, read on the forward strand.
ATTAGCCTGATTAAAACCCCTTAGGCCGAGCAACGCTTTCACCAGCTTATCCTACACATCCCTGGGACTGTGGGATGTGACTCGGAAGCTTGTATTAGACCATGAACGTCTCATCGGCTGTGTCCTTTTCGCGATGCAGGCGCGGTGATTCTGAAACTAAGTATGTAAGTTTGTGTTTAATATTAGACCCGAGCCCCTATTTGACGACGGGATCAGGTGTGTGGATCTAAAAATACCACATCGATCGCACCCGTTGTGTGTGCGCGCAAAAGCCCACGGAGCAGAAATGTGAGGAGCGGAAAGCGTCCTCACCTTCCACACGTGCCCGGAAGGTTCCGGCGGGGAGGCGGAGGTGCCTGGCGTTAGGCCGGCCTCGTGCTGACCCACCGTCGATAACACCAGCATCAGGGTCTTGTCGTTTACTTCCTTCGCGCTGCACCTACGGCTGCCGCTATTCCCAGCGAGACTGCGCTGAAGTTCAGGAAAAAAAAGTGGAGATTCCCGGGGCTCAAGCCTGAAACGCAGGGTTCTCTGTACATTCTGACGTGAAGGCGGATGCCTTTCATTGACTTCTCTGCATTATAATGTGTGCTAACTGTCATCTGGACAAAACCTTCCCTGCCACTCAGCTCCATCCATTTTTAGTTGTGCACACAGCAGGCCTGCAAGGGCATCTTTGGACCATCTATATCCGTGCTGAATTTCTAACCTGCATGGATCACCTTCTCCATATGAGCTTACGCAACCTGCACCCCCCTGAAGGTCGTGACCCTGATCCCGCTCCAGAACCGCTGTGAGTTACCTACCCCAGCCTTTGTTCCCTTGCATCACATTTCACCTGTACTCTCTTAGTGTCTTATTTTTCACAGGAATGTGCTTTTATGCGCACAAACTGTTCACAGCAGCAGCCAGAGCTCTGCTTACTCGCCTCGTCGCTTTGGGTTTGTTGGCATCAGAGGAGGGAGGATGGAACCATGGGAGACACATTAAAGGACAGATAAATGACCTGGGGGACGGGGACCGATCATGACATTCTCAGAAAAAGCCTGGTTTAATGTAGCCAGGCCTGAGTATCACATGGGGCTTGCATGTGCCAGAGAAGATCCAAAGCGCCTAATCACCACGGGCTTTCATGTCGGATGTAAATGACAGACCAGTGAAAACAAAGTGGGCAGAGCAATGATCACAGTAAATATAACTATAGACATTATTATTATTATTATTAAGAACATAAGAAGTATACAAACGAGAGGAGGCCATTCGGCCCATCAAGCTCGCTTGGGGAGAACTTAACTAATAG
>JABFDZ020000043.1:11540119-11558937 GCA_019775955.2 Pollimyrus isidori
AAAACCGATCGCGGATGGTCAGCATGAAGCCACTCTCTGGGGCCGGGGCTCCAGATTCAGCAGTTTCGCCACGACCTTCATGAAGAGCGCATGACCTACCGCTCTGCATCCTCCTTAAGCAGATGAAAGAGCCCATGAGCTTCAGGGCTTCTTGTGCAAAGCCTCGGGTCAGCTTCCCACAATGCATCAGGGTGCTTTTGACCTTGTCAGAACCTTTCTGCACCGTTCATATGTGTAAATAACTTTGTACAAGATATTTTTTAGCAGCCGGGCAGAATACAAAGAACACAGTATGAGCTTCTATAGAAACTGGATGTAACTTAAAAGACTTGGTTTTCTCCCAAATTATAAAATCCTTCATTAACAAACATATTCTTCCGACTGAGGCGTAAAGCCTCATATGTTCAAGCATACCTACGTCAGTACGACGTATTATTAACGTTCCCTGGGGCAATTCCGCAATTGTGAAAGATATTATATTTACCTGAGGCAGTTTCTCGCCCGGCAAACATTACACTTCACACAAAACTCGCGTTCATTCCATATTTTTATTTTCTTTTGGGTTCGACTTACAGTGACAGTTTAAACCATTATGTAAAGAAACAGTAGCACCAGAGCAGGTAGACATTGCCCTTTTTCGTTAAATACAAATTAGACTTGTGCTATAATTAATTTAGCTTCGTAACGGTCAAGAACATGTGTATTTCCTTCTTCTGCATAAAAGTATAGTCCTGTGTTATTTTCCAAACATCTGCTAAATAAAAATATAAAGATTAATTCGATTCTTTTTAAATGACAAGGATTCAAACTGTAAAGGAAGGGCGGCTGCATTTTTCATAATCCAAACATGTAATATAGCTTTCTTGATGACGATTATAATATGCGTATATATTTATAAGTATATATCTATGTACATGTATGGCACTTGATTACACGAAACCGGTAAAACACTTTTCACAAATGAAAGCAATTGCTGCTTTGGTGTGTAATAAATTAAGGAAGTCACAGACGTTAGCGATTGCTGAAAACCCAACCGACACTGCTTTGCAATGCAACTTTAAAGCAATGAAATGATTACTTACGTTAAGGTCAGTGGTGTGAGTACAGGCAAGTAAAAACATACAATAGAATGCTAATGTATTATATATATATTTATATATTTGATTTGTAGTCATATTTGATCGATATATTCATATTACATATATATTAATACATATTAATATATAAATATGTATAAATCTGAAGTATCCTCTGTCTTCCAAACACAGCCAGTCAGTGTGTTTCATCGCTATGGTGTGAGGTGTCTAAAATCGGTGGAAAACGTTAAAAACACCCAAGAACACACATACCGGGTACGTTTGGCTTCGGGTGTTCATTAGTGCAAATTACTTTCACACTTTTGAAACTGTAGATCTAGTGTACAAACGAATAGCTGTATGAACACGTCCAAGTTATGCTTTTCGTCTTGCAATTTATTTATTTATTTATCTATTTATTTATTTATCTATTTATTTATTTATTATTGGGTTTTTTGTACAAAATATAAACCTTACTAAAAAGTCGCATTAGTGCTTTCTGATAAGTAAGATAAACATACACACAATCCACATTAATAGTTGTTGTCTATAAAAGACAAATAAAAATCCATCCACCCCGCCTAACACAAATGTCAGTGGCAAGCGGAATTTTCACGGTTTAATAGTAATCTTTTTATATGCATTGTATCGTCCACTCCGAAGACTACACATAAGCGGAGTCACTGGATTGAGTACGGCCAAAATTGGGCATACTCATGCGGGGCAGGTCTTTATTCCTGATTTCGTAAATGGACTTCCTCCTGGCCTGCACCCCTCTCACCGCCGTTTTGATCTTCCTCCATCCCAAATGGTTTAGTTCTGCTAAATTGAGCACCACGCAAATCCCACTGACCGCAAACATGAAGACCAGAAACACGGTCTTCTCCGTCGGTCTGGAGACATAGCACTCTACATCTTTTATGCAAGGGTATCGATCACACTCGTAAACTGCGGGGACATTAAATCCGTAGAGGAAATATTGACCTACTAAAAACCCAATCTCCAGCGCGTTTCTGAAAACCACTTGGATAATGTAAAATCTTGAAATACCTTCTTGCCGTCTCATTTTTGACTTAGTAGTTCTCAGGGCCGAGCAGGGGATCTCCTTCACTTCCAAACAGTCGGGCTCCGCTTCCTTAGTCGAGTTCTCCGTGTTTTGAAGTACTCCGTTCACAATGGTGTTTTTGATCTTTTTGCTGTCGTCTCGCTTTATCGGATCTTGATCCTTATCCAGCGACAGGAACACGGTCGAGTACCTCCGCTCCTTTTGTTTTGCAGACTGATGCACCGAGTAGGTAATAAAGCAGAGACTCGGAGTGCACACCATTATAATCTGAAACACCCAGTATCTGATATGAGAGATCGGGAATGCCTGATCGTAGCAAGCCTGATTACAGCCCGGTTGCAAGGTATTACAAACGAACATGGTCTGCTCGTCATCATAGACTGTCTCTCCAACTATCGCTACAATCAGAATCCGGAAGATCACCACCACTGTTAATAGGATCCTAAAAGAAAACAAAAACAAAAGGGGGAAATGCAAACAGTAAATATATTTTGCTTTATGTAATTTAAATCAGCGACTGAGCTTAGAGGAAAGGGCTTTACAGAGGCTGTCAACATTTGATTCATAACCTAACGCTTGTTTGGGAGCTGTCCAGTGCTGAAACACAAAAGCACCATTTTAAATTCGTAACCTACTGTCACAGTTTAATCGCGACGACCATCTTATTAAAAGATGTTCACAAACACATCTATTTTTAAATATTTATTTGGGTGTCACTAATACCATGAACATAATAATGGGTGACACTTCAACTGGATATACCGTCATATTGGTAGAGTACGATGCTAGACCGTGCGCAAAATTCTAATACGCGTAACTTTTAATTCTGGCCACTTTTGCCCATTTTTCTCCTTACCTTCCTATCATAGTGGAGTGCTGCTGGACAGCCGCCTCCAGGAGCCTCTCCAGGATGGTCCATTCCCCCATGTCTGTTCATCCGGATGCAAGAGCTCACAGCAGACTGCGCGAATGCTTATGGAATATGGATCGTTTTCACTTTTTTTACTCTCCAGATGTTGTGTTTTTATCTGGCAGGGGTGCCCGATCACACGCCGATGCTGCCACCGTTGCCGCCCGTAGTCTTTGGTAACGCTTCACCCGATGATCCAACAACACGCCCGTATGCTTGAGCCCGAAGTGCTGACTGGTTGCTGTATGCATGCAAAACCCTCCTATTTCCGATCTCCGGAATAGGATGGGGGGCGGGGGGGTGCGTGTTCCACGTCTCAATACAGGAGGCTGGACTTAATGTCTTGCTTGAGCTAATCCCGCTTTAAGTATCGTCCTTCTGCGTCACAACGCAGACAGGTTGGTGGAGAGCGGCCAAAAAAATGGAAGGATTTCTCCTTTTCATTATTCTATGAAAGTACAACGAGCGCCAGATTAATCCTTAATAAAATTATTGCTGATAAACCCAGAGTATCTGGGGTTGCCTCTAATTTGCAACTCATAAAAAAGGGTTGAGCCGGGCATATATAGTAATGTGCGATTTCCAGATTATAGTCAGCAAGTGAGAGATGAGAGTAACGGTGGCGGTGGGAAGCGAGGACTGCGATCACACACCGAGTAAATAATGCTTTATTCTTCACACAGTTGAATGTTTTGACTGATCTTTTAAAATCTGTACTTAGTTTTGCTTTCGCCGGTGGTTATTCTATTTATGGCAGCGCAGCTCGATTTGTCAGAAAGAGAAACCTAACAGCGATTGTGTGATTCCTGGACAGATGCCTTTGCTGCCGGTCCCTTGCTTGGTAGTACGCCTTTGTTTGTCTAGCACGCACCGATAATGCCTTAGATCAAGTTCACTAAGCGAAAGTATAATACCGAACCACAATCGCTTTATACGGTTATTTTCGAGCATTAAAAAATAGACACATTTAAATAGACAGACCAATGTAATCGACCGAGTTCATGCGTAAAAAACTTGGTTGAATTAATGTAATGAACACACAAGACGTTGAGGTAAGTTAATCTGATTATAATAATTTCATTGCGTTCTCACCAAAAATTTTGCATCCAAACTATTTGTTTTTCAGTGATCTTGGTTAGAAATGTATGATTTTGTTTAGCCATCTAACAAATTTGGATGGTGAAGCAATTAATTTTAAGGTGATTAGTTATCTGTAAAGTTTATGGTTGTTTCTTACTGTATGGAGCGTCGTTTATGGTGATGCATGTACGTAACACGTAGGCTGACTAATGTGCAAATCAATAGAGTGAATGAATGAAATCCTGCACGTAAGAGTGAATAAATAAAGAAATCTAAGTTTACACCAGATTTCGCCCATATTAAATGTTTTTTTTCTTGGAGTTTTATTGTGCATTATAATATAAGGCACGGCCAGGTGATATGATTTCAGTATTTCAAGATTTACTCAAATACAGAATTAATGTAATGCAGTCAGAGTTTGCAGTGTGTGACGAGTCACAGCATTGCCCGTTCGTAGATGCTATTTGGTGTTCTTGGTAACTGACAGGGTCTGAGTCATTCTAAAGTTACCTTAACTTGTAAAATTTTGAGAAAACACAGTAAGGGGTATTGCATTAATCAAAATTTCTTTTATTCGCTAGCTATATATAAACGACAAAACAAATTGCATATATATACATATATATATATGCTTCTGTGGCCATGTGTTTATACAGCTTTAGTATAGATATATACGCGCTTTAATTGCATTTTAAATCGTACATTTTGAATTTTAAAAAGGACGCTTTATTTCGGCATGTAACTGCTTTAACCATGAAAACATTTAATCTGCGATTCACGCCATGTACAAGAATTGTTTGGTAAAGTCTATTTATGAGTCATTATAATTATTGAGTAATATACTTATCGAGTATTGCTATATGTGTTTAACATTAAATTGGATTCTCTTGTGCTAATTTTAATTCGTATTCCAAACAATTTTCAATACATTTACCAAAAATGTCAAACTTACTACATTCTAATGTAATTAACAACAGTTTTAAACCAAACTGTTTAACCACTAAAATGATGACAACACTAAATATTTTTGTGTTCCATTCATGACTTTATTCAGGAAGCCTTGAATTGTACCCATTTATACAGATGGACAGTATGCTGGAAAAAATCAGATGAAGTACTTCACTGAAGGGTAGAACGGTGTGTGCATCTGTGACTCATTCATTTTAGGTAGCTTTAACCATTATACCACCTGCTGTCACCCAAGATCATTGCATATCAGATGAACTGAATTATTAGTAATTATCTCTAATCTTTTAATTAAATGAAGTATTAAAACAAGATATCATATACATTTCCAGAATGTATGGGCTCCTACACAGTACTCAGAATCCATATTTTCAGATAAGTACAGTATGTCAATAAAAGACAGTTCTGTCATATTTAGTACATTGTTGGTTCTTTATTGATGATGAATAATGATAAAACACAGTATTTCTCATGTCCCATGGCTTGTTTATTTATAAACCAAAAACATATCTACATATAAATTTCATCTGTGTGTAAACAAACTGTACATTCAGGAGACTTGCTGGAACCTTGTCATCTCTGGCATCCCTAAGTGGGTTTGTTGTTGAGGTGATGGATTTTGCAGAGCGTGGTGGCACTGGGGCGACTTAGAAGCACTTCCTGTGGACGATAGAAGGACCAGCTTCATCATACTCCTGCTTGCTGATCCACATCTGCTGGAAGGTGGACAGCGAGGCCAGGATGGAGCCTCCAATCCACACAGAGTACTTGCGCTCTGGAGGGGCAATAATCTGTAGAGGGCAAGAGAGAATTCAAAGTGAAATAACGACTGCAATAACACATTATGGCCACTAGGCTGTCTTTATGGCTCCTTCAATGTCTGCTCATCAGTGCATTAGAAAGACAGGCAACGGGAATGAGGGTTACCTTGATCTTCATGGTGCTGGGAGCCAGGGCAGTGATCTCCTTCTGCATGCGGTCAGCAATGCCAGGGTACATGGTGGTGCCACCGGACAGCACGTTGTTGGCATACAGGTCCTTACGGATGTCGATGTCACACTTCATGATGCTGTTGTAAGTGGTTTCATGGATACCAGCAGATTCCATGCCTGTGACAGGAAATGAGGGACATCAATCAGAATGTGCAGTGACTGGAGGAATAAAGGGAACATCGACCCTTTTAGGATATCAGAGGGCCACACGTGGGGGGAGATGGGGTGGGGGGTTGACAGGTGCTAAAGCCCATGTCACCAAATTCCACTCAGCAGCTGCATAAATTTAAATGAGGGTGACGTCCGAGCTGCTTCTGCCGATGCGAAGACCATTTGCTAGTCTGCTATGTGAATAATAAAACATTTCCATGCCATAAAGATCACATCCTTTGCCCTGATTAGTTCAATGAATTGTATAATCATAAAAATATCTACTTCTGGCGAACCCTTATTTGAGCCAGCCAAGTATTGTACCTACCAATAAAGGACGGCTGGAACAGGGTCTCGGGGCAGCGGAAGCGCTCGTTGCCGATGGTGATGACCTGGCCGTCAGGAAGCTCATAGCTCTTCTCCAGGGAGGAGGAGGAGGCGGCCGTCGCCATCTCATTCTCGAAGTCCAGAGCCACGTAGCAGAGCTTCTCCTTGATGTCTCGTACAATCTCACGTTCGGCTGTTGGGGGTACACTTCTGGCACTCAACCTGACACTGCATTTCTCTTTACTCTTTTAATTCATTGATTTGGATAAATATAATTGTAAGATATATTCCTCTGAAGGCACTTATAGTTTTCTCCAAGTGTATAGTGACAGTTGGAACGATTCCGCATAAAAGCGTGAGAATCGTGCGTACCAGTGGTGACGAAAGAGTAGCCGCGCTCTGTGAGGATCTTCATGAGGTAGTCTGTCAGGTCCCGACCAGCCAGGTCCAGGCGCATGATGGCGTGGGGCAGGGCGTAGCCCTCGTAGATGGGCACGTTGTGGGTCACGCCATCACCGGAGTCCAGAACAATGCCTAAGGTCGAGTAGGTGAGAGAGCAAGTCGTGTGAAAAGAATTTTCTGGCTAAGATATGACCGCGTCCACGGAGACCTACATTACTTCCTTGATCCCAGCTGGATGCCTCTAAAGTGATTTGGGTCAGGTACTTTGCTCAGGGGTACAAGGGCTTTTCTTTTCAGAAGCAGAAAAAATACATTTCTGTTCACAGTCTAATTCCTTAACCATCATTCCTGTTCCCATGACAACACGAGAGGAATTTCCCATGTGTTGCTGCGACGAGATGGTTGTGCAGCAGTCACGTGCATCATCTCACCTGTGGTACGGCCAGATGCGTAGAGAGACAGCACGGCCTGGATGGCGACATACATGGCGGGCACGTTGAAGGTCTCAAACATGATCTGGGTCATCTTCTCACGGTTGGCTTTGGGGTTGAGTGGGGCTTCTGTCAAAAGGGTAGGGTGTTCCTCAGGAGCCACGCGGAGCTCATTATAGAAGGTGTGGTGCCAGATCTTCTCCATGTCGTCCCAGTTGGTGATGATACCGTGCTCAATGGGATACTTCAGCGTCAGGATACCTCTCTTGCTCTGAGCCTCGTCCCCTACGTAGGAATCTTTCTGACCCATACCAACCATGACACCCTGAGAGAGAAGAAGGGAATCAAAAAGAATTCCAAAAAGCTGATAAACTGGACTGTCCCTTATTATAATAACAGCTAGGTAACCTCACATTTTACATTTGAATCAGTTCTATGTGGAAAAGACTGCTATTTAGACTGTATTTATGACATGTATTAGATGCAATGAACCTCTACGTAAAGGATGTACCACAGCGCACCTGGTGACGCGGGCGACCGACGATGGATGGGAATACGGCTCTGGGCGCGTCATCTCCCGCAAAGCCGGCTTTTACCAGGCCAGAGCCGTTGTCGCACACCAGAGCTGTAGTCTCCTCGTCGTCACACATGATGCCTGATGAGGACCTAGTGAAATGACCAAGCGCAAGCGTAAGTCTGACAATCACCAGATACTGTAGAAAACAAAAGAGAAGACAAAAAAAAAAACAATCATACTGTAGCTATTCGCAAAACTATTCGTTATTGTTAATCACGTTTCAAAGAGAAAAGCCGCTAGAACCGTTTCTAAGAATTTCACCAGGAAAATCGTTCCGACGGCACGTAATTTCTACTCGGTGTCTTGAAAAACATAAAATTATTATAGTTAATCTAGAACGTTTAATATAACACTAAAGAACACTTTAAAACAATCATTTAAATAAATAAAAAAAACATTTAAACGTTTCTTTTAAAGTTCTTCGGCGGGATTATTGCAGTTATTCATGAAAAACTGATAGATAGAAAATATCCAGTTGCGCATCTTGAAAACGATGAAAGTATGAATGCTTCCAAAAAAATTAATAATAATAAATAAAAAGTTTTCTTAGCGGTGGTTTACTACGCCAGCTGTACTCCCGTACTCACCAGATCAGCACCTAGATCCGGATGTTGGGTAAACGGCGGTATGGCGCTCAGGGCGAGCGCCAATTTATAGCGCTAGTAGCGGCACTACGGGCCACGGAGCGCAGTCTCCTTATTTGGTCACCCTGCACGCCATCGGGAGCTGCGAGCCCATTAATGGAAGGAAGACCAGCCGCAGGCTTCAAGGACCGCAGTCCATGTATGGAAGGGCAGGAGTTAAATATGTTAAGAACAGAGCTACATACAAATAAACAAACAATTAAATCTAAATTGGTGTAATATTTGTGTAGGCTACTTACTCGGGCCTGATTTATAGCATCATTTGGCACGGTTCCCTTGTTCCAATTGACATCAAAACCTGCTTGCAATACGTAATCCAATAGAAAATCGGTAGGAAATTTTCTTTGGTGATAGCCTACCTCTGACTCTTAGAATTTTACCTCTTTCGTTAAGCTTCATTAGAGTTATTCTCTCATGTAATAATGGACAATCCAATTCTTTTGAGACCCAATCCAGAAATAGATTTGAACTTTGGCACGGGCGGATTGCTCGGTATGGAATTGTGCCTAATGCTTCTGTCTGTATTATATACTCAACCGAAGCTCCGAAATAATAATTATTTTAATGCAGTTTAAAAATGATTTTATTGAATCTTATTATTTGTTGACTGATGTCAAATTATTTCTTTCGGGTAATACTGACATGACAGAATTAAAAAATGTATTAAAAGTAATGGACATTTATGGTTTCAGAACGAGAATTAGCTCTTCAAATCTGGATTTTACTTGGGTAATTGGATATTGGCTTAGAGAAACCATTTATACTTATGTGCCATCAAAACAAACTTTTGGATCAGTGCCTTTAAATATCAATATATTTACACATTTTGAAGTACAAAAACCGCAGTTCATTCGAAATAAAGAGCTATGGTACCTGGAATCCAGTGAAAGATAATTTAGTTAACAGCTGAGATTTGCGGCTTGATTAGTCTATATGCTATTCGTGTCAGCCGTTATTATTATTATTTTTTAAAATTTAAATAATTTTTTTTTGTTTATGGCACCTTCCAATCTACAAAGCCTATATCAGTTATTTTTTCACTACTTAATAGCCACTATATTTGCTCAAGGAATGCATGCATGAAATATTATGCAAGAAGTATATTCTGGACAGTGTGTAATACCAGGACATAAAATAGTGGAAGGAATATTAAATTATTTTTCATTTAAATGAGTTAGTTGCTTTACTCTGCTTAGGATACCCTCCGATTCGCTGGTGCTCTCTAGTTATGACATCTGATACTTTGGCCTTTCAGGATGACGACGGCAAACACGACTGAGGCCGCGGTGAGCAGCCGGGAAGGGTGCCTCTTTATATAGCGCCTTTATCCCTGCAAGATCAAAGCCCCAAAATGACAATGGGGGCCTAACAGGCAGCCGCCTGTGAATGTGCCAGTGTGGTGTGTGAATTTAATGCTGGTAGCAAGGTATCTGAAGACAGGACAGAAAGTAGGAGCTGGTGAGTTTTTGTAATGTCTATACGGTGTTTGTCTGTGGGAAGTGCGGCTGCGCACTGCAGCTCAAGTACCTGAAATGCTGCTGCTCTGATATCTACATGTGATTTCACCATAAATACAGACTGAGGTCTTGTGTCATCTTCTGTCTACTGTTTTAAGGGTCTGCTATGGAATAAGCCCTGATTACAGCACCTAAAAATGCTGATATGTTTGTTATTTCACCTCACCTACAGCGCATCTGTGTCAAATGCATATTTTCATGATGTTTTTGGCCATAGAGCCATTTGCATGTTTTGGATTGTGCAGTTCCCTTTTTTTGGCACAGAATATAGATGAAATATCACTGGCTAATACTGATCGTACTGAGGATTAATAAAAGAATCAGCTTCTTAAAACCATGCCATGGTGTGACTCGTGTTCAGGACCACCTGTTCCAACTCCATCAGGCCCTGAGATGTTTTCCTTTGAAAGATTCTTCCAAGATAGCCAAGAAAAACAGCTGACGGATGCTGGCTGACCTTTGACCTCATAATGGGCACCCTCACGGCTTTCCGAAAACCGCAGATGGGAGATATGCATGCCTCACAGAGAGTACTGGTCGCCGTATTTAACAATGTGGTCACACAGATTGGATGGGTAGAGGGAACGATCGTGGTTATATTGCTTACACAGCCCCCTGCCATTTGCAGGGATGACTCCTCTCGTGACAGGCATGGGGGGGAGGTGAAGACATGAAGAGGGGGGTAAACCTCAACAGAAGGATGCGGCAGACCAATGAAATAAATAGGTCATACCTTCTGATGGGTAAGGGGGGGGGCAGAGGAGGAGGGGCAGCGCCTCACACCATGCTTGCTGGTCTCACACGTGTCCACGGCTCCCTGTTTTAACAGCTGACGCCCCAAGACGCCTCTTTAACCCCTTCCGGGCCTCCCAATGGATTGCCGTGGCCCACTCTGGCATCGCCTGCTGGCCATTTTAGGAGCCATCTGCTCCCGTAATGCCGGGGGTGGCGGTGGGTGCCTCACCTCCTTTTCCTGGCAGGGATCATGGACCCACATGTGTCCAATCAGGAGTTAGTGTTCTGTATGTATCGCGGGCAAGGTCACCAGGTCTACGGCGTCCGGTATCACAGGGTGACAAAAGAGGACCCTGGGTGACGTATATGGGAGCAGGACCACTGCAGAGTGTATGAGAGTGAAATTAAATATCAGTGTGCGATTAATTGGATATCCTCTCTCTTAGTCTCCCGCGCCGAAGCCCAGGATGGGGGCCTGCCTCTTTCCATCCCCAGCATCACAGCCAAATGAAATATTTATACACATCACTCGTCCTCATTACATCACTACTGTGGGGGGAAGGGATGGGGGGGCGATATTGGCACATCATGCTTGCCCCTAGGACATCTGGGTACAGATTTGGGTCTAGTTTAAATTAATCAAACTAGAACTCATTGAAGTTACAAAGACAAATATTGCACTTGATGATTTGGGACCAAAGCATATCTTAAAGTATCCTGGGAAGATCAGGACCCAGGATTTAAACCACCCCTCATCAATCAATAAAAGAGTCTGGAAAATGGGGTTAAGCAGAGCTTGGAAATCAAAAAATGTAATATTTATGAAGTCATACATAAATAGCTTAATCTTCGAACGAATGGCTGCCCCAGCAACAGAATACGCTCGAAGATCCGCTTTGGGAAAATCCCGCTTAGGTACTTCCCAGTCCTCCGATGTGGAATATTTTATGTGGCACATGATGAATGGCTATTAAGCTCTTCTGAGTTGCGACCGGCCACAGAAGGTAGCGCTGATTTAGCAGAGAAATTTGAGAAGTCAAATGAGGCTTTACAGGGGAGGCTGAAAACATGGTGAGTATTTGCATCTCTTTCACTGTTTTCTTTGTGCCTTTTGGCCCGGAGTAGAGGGGAGGTTCTCCTGAGATGGACTCTAACCGGATCACTGCGTGTGACGGCCATATGCTGGGCGGCACCGTCGCTCCCACCTGCCCAGCCAAGGGCCAGCTACTCGCCTAACTGCTGCAGACATCAATCTCAGCTCTTAAACACGTTTTTCTTGAAAAATACGGAGATTCCAGACGGAGACAGCTGAGTGAGGATAATATACGAGCTCGGGCGGCCTAACTGATTGATAGTCCTTTGTCAAATTTGAATGAAGAAAACTCTATTGTGTAAAATCACAATCATTTATTCTTATAAATGATTATAGTTTGCTGTTACTTCCACCGAGAGATATTTCTATGCCATGTTTTGCAAGCAGAAGACAATCAGCTTCGCAATGACACAGCAGGATAAATTGTGTTGCAGGTACATTTTTTTTGCCTCCTGACCATGAAATAAAAAGAACGATACAGACTCTTTTAAAAAAGTTGGCTTTGTCTGGACAGATATCTGGTACAACATGGAGAAGGATATAGGAAATGGGTCTTGATGTATGTAGTAATGATTTTAATAAATGAATAAGGATTCATCTGAATAGGAACCTCTATGTGGTCCTTATTTCCAGCTTGTGTTTTTCTCCGAAAAACGCTGCAGCGGGAAGCCCACCAGCAGGCTCTCTGCACGCCATTAGCCCACCCTGATTACACCGTGGAGCTCCTCCGGAGGAAGCTAGATGAGGTGGGGAAAGGGCCTGTGAGGAGGCCAAGCCGGAGCACACAGACCGCAGGGCGGGGCGGATGAACCGTCTCACATCCCCACCTCTCTGGACCCCCCAGAATATAGGGACACCAGAGGAAGGAGAGTCACTGACACAATATGGAGAATCATGCAAATTGAACCTCAGTGTCTGTGTGTGTGTGAGTGTGTGTGTGTGTTTGTGTGTGTGTGTGGGGGGGTAACATTCACACCTCAGCCAACTGACAAAACCAGCAGCTGAAGCCACAGTACTCAGAGAGACAGGGGAGAACCCCCTCTATGGAACGATCCTTGCATTTGAGATGATGACAAAACCCACAGTTGCATCACTGGCCTTGGATGTTACCCAGAAGCATCCAGATTGGTGACCCCCCACGATGCTGCAGTTCCACTCGACTGCACCGCTGCACACATAGCATATAGTAATAAAGCTGCGATGGCGCCTTTAGTATTTTCAGTGCGACGCCGGGGAGAGAAATGCGGTTAAAAACAAGTTAAAGTTTAAGTAGGGACCCAGGTGAACCGCTCAATCGCAGAATAAAGACATTTCCGGAGCTGTGCTGCTGCTACAGAATGACTGATTCAGCAACAAACTAGATAGAAATCTACAGAACAATGAAACAGATCAATATACCAGAGCCAGGGTCACGCTGGACAACTTAAAGATACAGGAAAGCAATTGAGTCCGTAGCAGCTAATGGGATCCTAGTCAAAATCTATGCCCAATTTAGCCCCCGCGCCAGAAATCTCTGACACTCCCACGAGACATCGAGCCGGTGACTAATGGCAGTGAGAGAGGTGGGAGACCGATTCCAGCTCTGAGGAGGAACTAGGCCAGCTGGGGGAGGGGGGAGGGCACCAGCAGTCCGGTAGCAGAGGAGTGCAGGGAGCAGTGCACGCAGGAGAGCATAGAGGAGCACACAGAGGAGCAGAGAGTCCCAGTCCAACAGGTCACTGGTAAATGTTTAATCTGTTTAAACCAGCCGAGTGGCAGAGAAGCTCATCTATTAGCAGCCTGCGCCTGTCAAGCCTCCATTACTGATAGAGACTCAGGAGACGTCTGCAATCAACAAGGTGACTGACCCAAACAGACTGAGGGTAACCCAGAATACAAAATACAGCCTAAATTATTCAAATCACAATGCAAATATAAAATTTATGGAACGAGGGTAATATGTTTGTCCAAGAGTAATATTATTAAACCATGAAATATTTGTTGTTAGTGATAAATGGCACACTTATAGAAAACTTGTAATTATATGCAGTTTATTGTGGAACAAGTGAATAAAATTCAGGCTTCCACAATGGACATAAATGGCTGACCATCTGAAAGTCCGTCAAACATGATGAGGCATAATGACCTTACAACGTTATATGTGTGTGGTCATGTATACAATACATCGTGGGGACATTTGGTCCCCATTATGTGATAAAAACCTCTTATTTTGAGTTTGTGGGGGATATTTTTTTCTGTCCCCACAAGGATAGCCTAAACTTTGTGAATGCAATCATCAAACTAAAAATGTCCTGCAATTCGTTTGGTTACTTATGGTTAAACTTAGGGCTGGGTAGGGGTTAAAGGTGTTATTGTTGAGATTAAGGTTTTGCCCATAGAGATGAATGGGTGGCCCCCAACATATGAATATAAACGTATCTGTGTGTGTGTGGGTATATCTGCTTAGCCTAGCACACTCACATCACGTGTTTGGCAGTCCAGTCAGGCCAGTGGATGGTGCCCTAGACATGGATAGGACCATCATAATAGGATTATTTATGGACAGAGGGGCCTGAGCCTCAGGGTGGTTCCCACACCCACCAGGCGGCATCACCCGCCCCTGTGTGAGGGGCTTCTCCCTTACAAGGACGGTAAACACCCGCGGCACGAAAGTGCAGCCGGCAGAACTAATGATTCCGCCAGGCAAACTCATTAGACTTAATGGCCGAACGCGTAGTATGTGCAGAGCGAGAGACGTCTCTGTGCGTCGTTACAGCGGAGCACGGCAAGTGGAGTGCAAACAATGATGTGGGCTGGAAAACAAGAGCGTCTCTGAGATGGACCAGGGCTGAGGTGACTA
This sequence comes from Pollimyrus isidori, assembly GCA_019775955.2. Lineage (NCBI taxonomy): Eukaryota > Metazoa > Chordata > Actinopteri > Osteoglossiformes > Mormyridae > Pollimyrus > Pollimyrus isidori. The sequence goes on from JABFDZ020000043.1 coordinate 11,554,925, forward strand.
TTACAGATGTTTCTAATCTATCTAGGGACCGAGTCTCTCTTCTGAGATGGAATTGTTACAGTGGCCTTAACACCCATCCACACATGGAGACACACATCCCAAAAACATGATACTGCAACTTGCTAGGGCAGGTCAAGCCCAGGAAAAAAATGCATTGTGAGAAGAGGCCACAGTGCCAGGAAGAATGTGTTCAGTTTAGAAAACTACAAATTAATGTTTCATGAATGAATTACAAAGTAAAATGTTCAGCTTCATTTGACAAATCTTGACAGCTCAGGCATCTGCCTTATTTTAAATGTAGTATTAAAATTTGATCAGATACACAATGGAGTTGCATCCCACACACACAGAGACACACAGACACACAAACACACAGACACACACACACACACAAGTTGATCATCCTATCTAAATGGAGATCGTCCATTCATTTCTTTAGGAAAAACCCTAATCCCAATCACGACACCCTTAACCTCTACCCATCCCCAACCTTAACCATAAGTAACCAACCCAAATACAAGACATTTGGCACTTTTACTTTTTGGATTGCATTCACTGATTTTTTTAAGAAACTAAAAAAAGGAGGGAAATTTCAGGTTTTACTACACTTTGGGGACAATTTGGTCCTGAAATGTGATCTATGTAAACACACACACATGCACACACACACACACACACACACAGGTACACAACCATGCACACATTTATGAACACACACAGACACACACACGCACACAGACAAACACACAGGTACACACAGACACACAGACACGCACATCGACACACACAGAGGTACACACGCACACACATGTGTTTCTTTGTGTTTGTTTTGAGCAGTATTTAAGGTTTCATTATAGGGTGGGAAAAGGGACTCTGTTTGAAAGTGCCACTCCTCGTCCCTCCAGGAAAGGCCACTCAGCAGGCGACGGAGGAGGCGTCTTCACAGAAACGCTCTCTATCTGTCACTATCTGTCCCTGCACACACCAACACACTGCCATTAGTTATTTATACATGAAGTAGATTACACTGTGAAAATGATAAATTGCACAATAAGCTGAGTCTCGGTGATAAATTCATTCGCCGTTGACAGAGCCTTATGAGGCCTCGTTCCTGTTTACTCTCCGCTACATGCTGATTCTGTGACTGAGAGGACGGCGGTTAGGCACTGAGCACAGGAAAGTGGCAGCTGGTAGCCATGCATGAATCCCAAGGGCCGGATCTGCTTCATCCAGGAGTCAGGATCTTTGGATGTGGTAGGGGGGGCTGGCCAGGATTACCCCCCAGTGACTCTCCATGCGAAGGCGATGCCAGGACAGGTCCGCAGAGGAGCTGGGGGAGCAGGAGAGGGCCGGGAAAGATGATGGGATGCCTAAGAATGACAACAATCACAGGGGAAAAGGAGACGCTGCTCCTCACCTTCCCAAAGTTCAGGTTATTTTGGATACCCTCCTCTAACCTTATACTAACCAACGTCTTAATAGCATTTTTATTAAAGCCTGGACTTGCCATCTACATACAGTAGATGAACCTTGATCTTATGTTAATCAACGACACACAAAGATCAACAGTGATCAGCGTCGGATAAGCTCCTTAGACTAAGGCCACCCTTGTAAACAATGACAGTGTCATTTCTGCAGGTTCTCCAGACACCGCAACTTCAAATGGCCCAGATTACGATTCCTAGGACAGACTGTGTGTTTGTACTGTTACTGCAAGACCAATGCACAGTACCAGGATAATGCAAAACAATTTCCTATTTCAGATACAAACAATAATCCTGACTTCCAACCAGTAGCATAGTTAACCTGAAGGCTACTCACTCTTGTCCCAGGGGAGGCCCTGACATTGTATCCTTGACTCGAACTGCATCTGGAAAGTATCCAGCTTTATTAAGAACGTACAAGATACTGCATGTGCCTACTAGCACGGCAATTAAATGTGTCTTTTCTGTGACTCAATGGCAATGAAGTCAGTCATCACAAAGAGTCCATCTGAAAACTTAAGCCTGACCCTCTGCGAAAAATCAACGTTTACGGTGCATGAACACTTTCCTGATGATTATGTAAATGCTGTCTAATCTCAGTAGCATAACACACATATGACAAAGCAGTTACTGTAAATACATTAATGTTCACCCTCATTAAAAAAGCGCTTGTCATCGCTATTCCATGACTGAGAGGATGATCCTAACATTCTGCTAACCAATAAGAGGCACTATTAAAAAAGATGACCAATGAGACGTAGCCATTCTGCTTACTTGGGAGCTTGTCGCGTGTCATCGCATGCAGTATCCTGCGTTGCTGCCGCTGCAGTCCAGACGGCCAAGCTGGTGCATTTGCTAAGGCGGATTTAGCTCATGTGGAAGTTGCGCGTTTTTCTGGCGTAAGACCTCCAGCTCTGCGCTTGTTCTGCCTGTTATCACAGCGAAGCACATTGGCTGGTGGGGATAAGGCTTAAGGATTTAGACCACTCTTAAACTGAGCCTTGAAAACCGTCTACGACAAGCACAGATTGGCCTAATGCGTGAGCGTCGGAGAGAAATGAGGCAAAATGAAACCCCACACATATCCGAGAGGCAAGGGTGGTTTAATGTCGCGCACGGTTCATTACTTCCCGGGTAATCCTGTTCACACTGGCTCCTCGACGCTGCTCGTCCCCCAGGATGCCTGCCTGCTGTAGTGCATCTGACAGTGGGGCCGTGAAGCTCGACCGGGGGGCAGGACCTGGTACATAAGCGACAGCGCCTCTAGTAACAATGCGGGGATCATGTGAATTTGCAGAGACAAAGCTGCCGTTGTTTTACATAAATCTCGACAGGCCATTATCCCAAAGACAAGCTGTTTATTAGGCGTCAATCCTATAAGCAAACCCTCAGGACTCTGTGATATGGGCCAATTAAGAGTGTTACAGCTCCATTACCACTTCCTGGAGACGCTGCATAAAAGATCACGACTCCACAGGAGTCGGGGCCACAGTCAGCGTCTAGAGTCGGGCTGGGAGTTTCCTTAACGCTATTTTCATTTGGTTTTCCGAATGTGTGGTGAAAGAATATTACGGAGCGGCTGCGGGGGATGCTGGGAAATTTATCACGGCGGGCCAAATGCGCGGCACTCGAGCCTCCATGTAAACAAAGCGGCGTGACCGCGGCGTGGAGGAGATGGATTTACACGCTTCCTGCACTAAGGAGCGAAGAATCAGCGGCCTGCAGAAGAGGCAGGCAGGGAGGACAGCGGCTCACCGCTCCGGGAGGCAGGGGCCTGGGTGCAAGGGGGGTATCAAAAAGCAAGCAATTAGAAGGAAGAGAAAGTGCAAGCAAATAAAAACCACGGTGCACGGTGCAGGTCCACAGTATGCATCTATGAAGAATACTTGAAATAAGTAAATGATGGAGATACAGGGAAGCTTTAATGGATTCAGAGCTGACCAGTGTGTCATACCAATGGGGCAGACAGTCAAAACAGAATGAAAAGAGACTCCGTGGGACCAAGGGGGTCATGAACGACCCCAGCGCCTCATCATGGTGTTGGGAGAGGACAGGGAGCATGTTTCTCAGTGGCTCCTGGGCTCTTGTTCCCGCCCCCAACCCAAAAGCTGGCAGCTAGGGGGACTGGTGACCCTATAGTGTGTGTCGTTCCCCAGTGTGTGACGCTCCCTAGCTGGGAGACGGGCTCAGCCTGACCGTGCTTATTGGGGGTCGGCCCCCCCAGACAGGGTGCCCACCCAGAGAAGCAGGATGACCTTGCAGCAAGGGGTGGGGCTGATATACCTACTACTTTGTACCCCCCCGGTTACAAAGCGGAGAGCCATTTTGCCAGATGGCAGCGTGTTGCCGGAGATTTCCGTCCTCCTGACTTATTCATGTTGCACATACGCCCGGGGTATGGAGGAGGAGTCGGGATCCTAGTGCCGACGCTAGCGGACCTGGAAGGGCGCACATGTTCGGGGGGGGGGGGGGGGGGGGGGGGGGGGGGGGGGGGGGGGGGGGGGGGGGGGGGGGGGGGGGGGGGGGGGG
>JABFDZ020000043.1:11581823-11596082 GCA_019775955.2 Pollimyrus isidori
GTGTTGCTGACTTTTACACACTACACGCCTCAGCACTCTGTGACCACGCTCTGTTAATTTATGTGGTCTGTAACTTTTCTGTTGTGCTTAAATTCTACCATTTTACAAAAATACCACTTACTGCTAACAGTGGAATATCTAGCAAGGAATAAATTTCATGAACAGAGTTATTGTAAAGGCGCCATCACGATTAAACTCACTGACCTCTTCAGTACGACCCATTCCTCCACAAATGTTTGAAAACCTGACTGCATGACTAGGTGCTTGATTTTATACTGCAGCAATGGGTCTGAATGGAACAGAACACAAGAACATACAGTAAGAAGTATACAAACGAGAGGAGGCCATTCGGCCCATCAAGCTCACTTGGGGAGAACTTAACTAATATCTTAGAGTTGTCAAAATCTTATCTAGCTCTGATTTAAAGGATCCCAAGGATTCAGCTTGCACTACATTATCAGGAAGACTATTCTATACTCTAAGTACACGCTGCGTAAAGAAGTGCTTCCTTAAATCCAGTTTGAAATGTCCTTCCGCTAATTTCCACCTAAGGTATTAGAACTAATGCTGAAGTAACCATTTGGTTGAACAGCATCCAAACCTGTTAGAATCTTATAGACCTATATCATGTCCCCCCTCAGTCTCCTTGCTTGAGGCTGAACAGATTTAACTCAACTAAACTTTCCTCATATGACATTCCTCTAAGACCTGGAATCATTTTTGTGGCCCTACGCTGCATGACTCTGAAATGCCCATACTGTGCAAGTGAATGTCTGTAAATACTTTTTGATGGACTAGGATGTACCCATTCTAATGCTACAATAGACTCCAGATTACCACAAACCTAATCAGATAAGTGGGTAATGAAAATGGATGTGAGATATGTGGAATCTGAGCCTCAAATAAATTCTCTCCAAACAGTTAAAAGGCCAAAGGGAATCCTTGCATGAAAGCTTCCATTTCTGCACATAGTTTGGATACCACCCCCACCCCTCAGTGCACAAAAGACAGGCAATTCCCAGAAAGGTCAGGCACTTAATGGGTTAACCTTATAAACCAGAAAATAATTCACATAAAAACTGGATTTTTTTCTCCATGGACACCACTGACACCTAGTGGGCAATGAGAAAAGCACAAGTGCACGATACTAATCCTGATATTTTTTAGTTTCAAACACTAATTGAACTATGCATTGAATAGATTTAAAAAAAAATAAAAGAGGGACAGAATTTCTCCTGCCACAGAACCCCCTATCCGACAAAGAAGCAAACAGGGCAAACCAGCTGATGCACAGCTGAACCAAAAAGGTACAGAGGTCTCTCTGTGCAAGTCCGCGGCACGTTTGTTCTGCGGCCCAACACTGCTTAACATTGCTGCTGTCATGCATCCTCTGTTTAAAGTCACTCTGATTGGTTGCCCGTTACACATACATCCAGTTGATGCTTGACAAAGAAAAAGACAACAAATGCATTTTAAATTTGCGTAATATAATTTGCAACATGACTTTTAAATAAAATACTTTATCACCATCTGCTACATACCTTGGGGAAAAAAAAGAATCCTCTGTGCAATAATACACACTTTTATATCTTCTCATTGGCTGCAGATTTACAGATGAACAGCATGCTGCGGTTTAGACATAGCTGCAAACAACAGTGTCTACATAACCCCCCACAAACATAAGCAAATTAAAAATTTGGTGCCCCTGGGAGAACACTGAAAAGTATCAATGACTGCACTTTTTTCCCCCAACAACTCAGACACCGATCCACTGGCAAAGGTCTTCAGAACATACAGACTTCACCCCCAACAGTGCAATTAAATGAACAATCGCTGCCAATAATTTCTCCTGGCACCAAATTTTGAGACAGTGATTTAAGACATGAGTGGAAACAAAAGTATTAAAATTATATTTGTCTTACTGCAGAAATGCAATAAATAAATGAACACTTGCACACAGAACAAAAGCACAGCCATTTTAAATTAATTAATACCTTGTCAACCGTATTTTAACATGTCAGTTCAGGGAATAGGCAACCACTTGAATGAAATAAGACATCTATCTCTGAGTATTAGAACTCTTCAACTAACTAACAGGGTAAAATTACAACTGTTTAATGCTTTAAAGGAATATTTTGGTGGTAAAGAATAATGTGAGCATAATAGTATTATTATTACAGCACAATTCTGTGGTATAAATTATGTGGATTATTAAAAATAAATATATAATTTTTACGTAGATATTTTCACGTAACAATGTGCATTTTTAGTTCTTCCATTGCAGTAAGAACGAAATGTTTCACTGAAACACAATGGATTTTGAGCCGTTGATGATAATCACTCCGAAGTGCATTAATATATGGCATCATGATACATTTATTTATGAACGAGCTGATGCGTTTTTAAATGGCCAGACTGGGTGAAGGTCTTCCCACAGACAGAACACTGGAAGGGCCTCTGGCCTGTGTGGATGACATAGTGTCTCTTGAGCTTGGACGGTGCCTCGAAGTTCTTGAAGCACACAGCACACTGGTAGAAGCGGGAGGACCTCGTGAACGTGTCGCTTGCCTGAGCGCACACGTGCCGCTGGAGGTCCGTCTCTGTGAAGAAGGACACATCGCACTTCTCACAGCTGAAAGTTTCGCTGAGGGGCTCGCACCAGCCTTCTGAGACCTCCTGGGCTTCCTCCAGCGAGTCCTCCTGAGCTGCGCATTCAGGAAGAGCACTGCAGCCCGGCTCCGCGGCATACGGCTGCCAGATATCCTCCCCCCCAGCTTTAGGGCCTGCCGTTTCATGTTGGAAGATTCCAGAGTGGGCTGGGCCCTGTGTGTGAACCCGCTGGTGGAACTTGAGGTGCACGGCCTGCCTGAAATCCTTCCCACAGACAGTGCAGCTGAAAGGCTTCTCCCCAGCGTGAATTAGGTAGTGCCTTTTCAGTTTGGAGGGGGAGGAAAAGGATCTCTGACATTCGGGACACTCGTGCCTCATCTTTCTTTGGATGAAGTTCCCATTGACTGTATGGGCAAGTTCTACTGCCATTTCAGCTGACGTATTCAGGTCTCCTGCAAGGTTGGGGCTGTCCATAGCTGAGCAGTTTTCAGAACCTTGTTCACAGGATTGGACACTGAGGTCAGAATGCTGAGTCAGATTGGTCTTCCCTTCCACTGAGGACATGTCAATTGATGTGATCTCACTTCCTTGAACCATGTATGTGGTGGAGAAGAATGATGGGTCAGACATGGAATTTTGCTGACCCCATTTATCTGATATGGACTGAACGCACTGTCTGGGTTTTTCTGTAGGATATTGCATAACTGAAGGTTCCATCCCTATCGGACCACCATCTAACATAACACCATTAACTGTTTCATAGTCATGCGCATCCAAACCTATTCCATTAACCTCACAAACTTGCCCTGTGAGGACCAGAGATTTTTCCTTTTGGCCACCAAAAGAAAAGCAGTGGTCCTGTTCTTGGGGCTGTGAAGTGTGGCAAGAAAACCATGTATGTTCCCCTTTCTCCTCCAGGGGGCCAACAGAACCTGGTAGGTTGATTTCACTAACAGAGCCGCTATCTGGAAGACCACTAACTAAATGATCCTGGACATTCCCAACCGCTAGCGGAGGACTGCTGCATCTAGCTCCCTTGTGGATCTGTTGATGAGTTCGAAGGTGGCAAAGTTGCCGAAAAGCCTTACCACAGATAGGGCACCTGAAAGGCTTCAAGCCCGTATGAATAAGGAAGTGCCGTGACAGCTTGGAGGGAGAGTCGAAGTTCTTCTGGCAAACACTGCACTGGTACTCTCTAGTTCTTTTAGTCTTTACCATAGAGACATCGGAGGTATTGCACCTCAATGGCACATGGTCTGAGGTGCTGCTGCCCGAGTAAGCTGGTGAAGATTCCCAAAACTCCCTGGCAGCTTCATCAACAGAACGCCTATGCCTAGAAGGGACACAATGTGGGACAGGAGGCAGGGCTTCTGCAGGAATGTCTTCAGAATGTCTTCTGTCTGCAGTTGCCCCATCTGCTAATCTATGATCAGGTACAGCCAATCCTACCCCATTTAACTCACACTCTTCTTTAGTGAAGGACTGCTTGCACAATTGGGTATGTTGGGTTTGTAGGTTACCTTCATAAGGGAGACTATCCTCTGGGAGGACAAAATCTGTGGGGGCTCCTTGTTGACTGTAATCTAAACAGGGTAGGGCATGTGGCTTACTTGAGCGGTGTGACTCTGCTGGCAGAACAGGGCTTGGTGGCTTGAAGTGAGTCCGTTGGTGTCTTCTCAGGTGTGCTGAAAGTCGGAACTTGCGACTGCAGTGAGAGTTGAAGGGCCCGTGGCCTTGGTGAGTGAGGTAAGGCCTTTGGAACTTGTAAGGTGAGTCGAGGCGTCTCTCACAGGAGTAATGGTAGCTCCATTTGGGGATGCTTCTCCCTTCTGAATCCAGGGGTTCATGCAGCTTGTCCTCCGTGGTTGCCTCCATAGCCTGGGTTTCCAAAGTAGGATTTAGGAGATCTGGAACTTCACAATCAGTGATGCTGGTTTCTGCAACAGCATTATTCCCCAGAGTCTCATTTACTCTGTTCCCCCCACAGCGGACAGCCTGCCTCTGGTGGATGGGCCTCCTCCGGACATGAACACTATGGTGAGCTTTTAAATGGGATGACTGCCTGAAGGCTCGATGACAAATTGGGCACTGGAAAGGCCTCTGGCCTGTATGAATGAGATTATGTCTTGCAAGCTTAGATGGTGCACTGAAACACTTCAAGCAGAAGGGGCATTCGTATGCCCTTGTTTTACCATGAGTGCTCTTGAGGCTTACAAATGAACTCTTAAACTTCTCTTCATTGATCTTTTTTCCAGCACTAGTCCCATTATCCATGATTGGTTCCCCAGACCGTCTAGGGGCCTGTGTCAGCTCTGCATGTGATGGCAAAATCTCAGAAGGAATCGCCAAGGACTCCTCTTCTTGGGAAATGACATGTCTGCCATGACTGCGCCCTCTGGTGGCAGACCTAATCAAGTTCAAAAACTTCTGCTGAAGGGCACCTTTAAATATCCTCAGCCTACAGTGGGTCTGCTGGTGTACCTTTAAGTGCACTGCTTGCCTGAAAGTCTTTCCACAGCAGATGCACTGGAACGGCTTCTGACCTGTGTGTATCAGGATATGCCTCTTCAGTTTGTAAGGGCTTGGAAAGAATTTTGAACAAAGCAAACATTGATGCCTCTTATGGCTCTTATCGACAACAGATTGCAAAACTCCATCCCTGACAAGATCACTTTCCATAGGTACTTTTTCAGCAGCACTCATCTCGAGATGACTCTCTGATCTAAGCTTTACTGACACGTGTTTTTCCGAAGGCGCATTCTGGGTTGGTGTGATGAAAGAAGCCACGCGATCACCTTTGCCTTGCGAAAAGGAAGGCGAGCCGCCGTTAGTGCTGATCTTTTTTAACTGGACACGTCGGGGAGAGGTGTGGGTACGAACATGAAGTTTTACATGAGTCAGTTGGCGAAACCTCTTACCGCACACGTGACAACTGAAAGGCCTCTGTCCTGTGTGAACCAGAATGTGCCTCCGTAGTTTGGATGGAGCAGGGAAGCGCCTGAGGCACATGGTGCACTGGTGGCTCTTCTTCACGTTTTCCGCACAAGCCCTTGGTCTACGCTGCTTGGCCACCACAGGTCCCTCGGGCTCCACCATCGGAACGTCGGGATGAATATCCAGGTTTTCTGACTTCACCATGATGTTCAGCTCAAGCTGCATGGCGAGAGCTGCCACGTCATCAGCTGAGCTCGCCATCTGGTTATGGTCTGGGCTGCTAGCCATTTCCTCTTCTGTAAGTGAGTCACTAGATGTCAGCAGTATATTTTCTGCATTCTCACCTTCATTCTCACCCTGAGGCTCATCTTCCTTTCTGTGCTCCTTCGTATGCTTCCTGAGATCATTATACTCAGAAAAATTTAAGCTGTTTTTCCTGCCCTGGATGTGTCCCATTGTTACATCAGTCAAAGAACATTTAGAGTCCTTAACATCCACTTTTGCAGGTCCTTGGGCTGCTTCTCTTTTTATGTCAGTAGTAAGTGTTAGGGTCGCATGGTCCTCTTCACTCCCCTGGTTCTTCAGCAACAACGCCTGTGTTTGTGGTACCGTCAAAGTGCATTCATTACTACACAGAATACCAGAATTGATTTGGTTTTGCTTTTCAGGTTGTGCAGGAATATTAAAGGTGGACTTGCAGTCAGTAACTTCAGGCTGGCCAAGTCCATCAGCCAAGGCTTCGGGGTTCTGTGAACACTCACCCATTTGTTCACCTAAGTGGTTACTGCTTCTCCATGTTTTTCTATGAGTTTGCTGATGGGTCTTTAGATGTGCAAGTTGCCTGAAGGTGCCACCACATTCCAAACAGGCGAAGGGCCTCTGACCAGTATGGATGAGACAGTGTCTCCTCAGCTTGGAGGGGGAGCTGAAGGACTTTGGACACTCGGGGCACTGGTGCTTTATTTGACTTTTGGGACAGTTCAGTGGGAATTCCCTCTCGAAGGCTGGACCTGAGTCCATCGAGTCTAAAGGCAGATCTCCAGCATCCAACCTTAGTTTTGCTTTTCGTTTTACAGCCTCGGCTGATTTCTGTCGCCTGTGGATGAAGCTGTGCTTGTGTAGCTGGAGAACAGAGGAAAACCACTTCAGGCAGATGTCACACTGGTGAGTTTCACAATCAGTCAGGTCAGTGGAGATACACTGCTGCTCTTCAAGGACATGGTTCTGTGGTGTCCAGTCAGACAGCTTCCAGTCCATAGCAGGGATCCAGCATAGTTCTGTTTCCTTGACTGTGACTGCTGTCACTGGCTCTGCAGCCTCTGTTGAATATTTCTGCTCATGTGACTGCAGAGTAGAACCTGCTAACAGTGCAGAGCCCTCTTGGGATCCTTGAGACAGCAAGGTAATGGACGTGCTCTCATTAATCAGCTGCATTTCATGTGTGAGGGGTCCCTGTTTCGCGTGGATCTCCTGGTGTGTCTTGAGGTGTGCAGTCTGTCGGAAGGCCTTCCCACATATTGGGCAGGTAAAAGGCCTGTGACCCGTGTGGGTCAGGTGATGCCTCTGAAGCTTAGACGCAAACTGAAATCGCTTCAAACAGATGAAGCACTGATGTATCATGTTTAAGAACACAGCACCAAGCTGGTCACCACCCTCCACATAACAGAAACACTTCTTTTAAAATCATTCCTTTCATTTCAGACGGCCAGGGAAATAAGTTTATGGTTAAAGTATAATTTCCTCCTATTTCTTCGTTGCAGTCATTTCAGGTTTTTCCCCTGGGAGTTCTTGAGCTGGCCCAAATCACATATAGCAGGCCTAGAAAACAAAATAGTTCAGGTAAGACAACTGCACGAAATAATTTGACATCGTCCACTAACAAACCGACACTGATGTTTCCAAAGAACGACGTTCATTTTTTGACCTACAATTCCAGTTCGGTAAACGGTTTTTAGGAAAAGATTAACATTTAAAATCTAAAACAATACAATTAGCGATTTAACGTAAAGCGAAACAAACAACTTTTATTCTACAAGATACATCATGCACACTGAGGCTCCCTTTGTGTACATCGAAACAAACTCACCAAAGAGAGACATGCGAGTCAATTTCCATTCCGTAGCTATAACAAATTATATCCGCAATATTATAAGAAACATCTTCCATTAAATAATTAAACTGTTTCCTGAAATAACCCATATTACTAGCTGTTAGCTAGCTTCCTAACTACCTAGTTCGCCTAACAAAGCGGACCATTGGTCCCTCTTTTACAGTGAACGGACAGAAACAGAAAGTAAACTTTTGGTTCCTACCCAGATATTATGTATTTAAAGTATAAATTCCAAAATCGTATACACATTTAATATTAAGCGAAAAATTGACATGCAAATTAAAAAGTATAAAATCAACATCGAACATTACATGTAATAAATTATTTAAGACTTTTTTGGTGAAGTAATATTATTTAAAAAGCATCACTTTGGGTTAAGATTGATCAGTTTTAGAAGTATTTTGTATGAGACCCCATTACTGCGCTGAACGTAATATTTAAAGACGAATGAAGGTGCTTCAACAACATCCTTTTACAGTGCAGGGTGTGTTCGCCAGACTTAGAAGTTCCCCTTTTTCCCCACATGGGGGCAATACAGCCCACACTACTCAAAATAGCCGTTTTCCCAATTGTGATTTTTAATTAATACTTGGATTCTTAAAAATAAATAGCAACGCAGCAAAATAGATTCTATAGCTTAGAATCTGAAATTAATTTAAAAAAAACTTGTATACATCACTACAAAAAATCTGGCATTTAATGCTGTTCAAGAAATTAACCTTACATAGGCTTGAGATAGATTCAGGGCTCTCCTTCAGTGTTTTTAAACTTTAATGCAAAAATTCAATGAATAGGTATTAAATATAATGGCTGTGGCACAAAATACCAACAAGGATGGGTGACGGGAGCTGAGTGTTTCTGTGCGTCTGTTCCCCAGGGCGATAAGGCTGTAGGGCGGCTGTATGGTGGCATGGGGGACCCATGGGCTGTTCTTAGACAGACCTTGACTCTGACAGTACCTGTGAGGCTCCGTCTCCAGCTAACATAAGGGATGAGCCAGTGGCTGCAGCCTCCAAGTGGCGCTTCCAGGCCCCCCCCGCGGAAAAAAGGCAGCCACGTTGGCGATCGTCACGGACCCCCACAAGTGTCGCGTGTGTGCTTAGCAGGGTCACCCAGCCATAGCCTGAGAAGGAACAGCTCATATATCTGAAGGGCTGCAGCCGAATGGAGCACGTGCTGCTCTGTATCCACCATGCTGCACGTACCATGAGAGCAACTCGAATGATCTGTCACCCTAGTGCCCCCTAGTCAATCCCTTTGGAAACAACACTAATGCCAGTAGGAAGAAACCTCACGCGCAATTCAGGATGTATCGATTCACAGCATTATTACATACTCCTCAGTGTGCTGTTCCGGCTTACTGGGGGAAATTCACATCAAATAAACAAAGATGTTGGGCCAATAATGGTGAAAAGGTGTGTGGCGTGAATGTGTGGCTTGTGTAAAAGCTCCCTCTTCCCTCATGATATTAAGCGCCCATAAATGGCCCTTGGGGACGTAAATACACTACGGGGGTGAATTCAGATCCTTTCCTGGCTGATCCCACTGGAGAAGCCCAGGGGCGGGGGCTTGGAGGGAAGGCCTGGGCAGCACTTAACCCCTCGACCGTGCTGCATAAGACTATTCAGAAGTTATTGATGTCCTCAAATCCCTGGCAAATTGCTACCTACTAGGTATTCCCCCTGCAAGCACACACACACACACACACACACACATACCACTATACAGACAACATAGCATAAATACAGTAATGGAGTCATACACAAGGTTCAGACTATACACGCATAAACACACAGACACTCAAACAAAAGGAAGAGGCAGACGCCCCCAGATACCCCCACTGAGAGCCAAGCAAAAGTGGGCTGATGCTAGAATTTGAATAATGCTTTTAAAGGCACAATTATCCTGCTGAATTGATCTAAATGGGGTTTCCTGGTAGGGATTTTGTGCTCAGTGCACTGATGAGATTCTGGTCATGTACCACGGTCAGAACTTAATCTTAATCCAGTAAACAGTGATAATCATTCAAATGGCATCATAATATTAAACCCACATCGTTATTCCTGGGTTATAATCAGACCCGTTCAGAGTGACGCCTCTGCGTGTGTCTGCTGGATCCCCGCCACTGAAACGATCACTCATCCCACCAATGGAGTCCAGCAGAGTCCTTCTGTCTGGTCCCGAGATGGAGAGACCTTTGAGAGTTACTCTCCTGACTGTCAGGTAGTACAGTTCTCAGCCAGCTATGGGGTGTGTGTGTGTGTGTGTGTGTTAAGGACAGAGTGCTACAGTAAAGCATAAACCTATAACATGAAGGGGGGGGGGGGTATTCACTTACTTTACACAAGACGGTACAATGAACCTTTAAGGTGTATGACATTCTCCACATTAAAAATATAAATGACACAGACAATGTATGGCCATCTATTCTTTAAATATATTCCAGCTGTATTTCTATACCTGCTTTTGTCCCATTTTCCCATTATGAAGAACACGCACTAACCTCGGGGAAATGCTGACGCAGTAACACGCAGGAAGTGGCAGCGGGGTGCGCGGAGTCCCCCTCCCCGCGGCGGCACAGCCCCGGGCCTGCGGCCTTTAGCCGCCACAGCCAATCCCAAATGGCTTCAAATTAACCGGCAAACCGGGCGGTGACTGGCAGGCGTCGGCTTGAGAAAACGGGCCAATTAGGGTAGAGGCGAGGGGATGGGCCGGCTTGATGCAGCGGGGGAGGCCACGCAGGGGCACCTGGGTGCAGTCATGTGACCTCCCACCAGCGTGTAGAACACAGCAGGGAACCCACACATGCTATATGTCAATTTTTAACATATTACAGAAAAAGCAGTAAGACAGTATAATGATATTCTTTTTTTGCATTACTTTTGGCTCATGCAATAAATAATAAAACACACACACACACACACACACACACACACACACATAATTCTACATATAACAATATATTTATCTTAAATCAATAGTTAAGCATATAACTTATTTCTACAGAGTAGATTTTTATTAAAAATATAATTTATTCATAGGAAGCAATGAAGACACAAGAGGAGAGTTATATACATAAAATACAAATAGAGTGCTGACGTGCTGTGCGTGCCGTGTGCACTGTGTACGCTGTGTGCGCTGTGTGCGCTGTGTTACGGGGAGAGGTGCATATCCTCACAGTTATGCCGAGTATCATTAATCATTTAGCGTTAAAGATAAAAGGCTGCAGAAACACTCAGAACATGCCGTACGGTATGACAACAAAGCGCCCCCCACCCCCCCACGCACACCTGTCAGGCTGCCGAGTGGAGGACAGCGGTCAGATAAACGCAAGGAGACAGCCAGTCCCTGGGCGGGCCCTGGAGAGCGCAGAAGGGCCGCCGGCACAATCGTAGACGTCCGTCCGCGACCAAACTGCCCCGTGGGTTCCAAGGAGGCCTCGGGGTTCGACCTCCTGCCCCACTGCGACCCCAGGGGTAGGAAAGACCCCCTGAAAAGCTTTTAACCAAGGAATAAGACAATGTCAGCGGGAGAATGCTTGGTACATAGCACACCTCACACGGAAACTGTATGTGTGTGAACACACACACACACACCCTCACAATCACAATTCATTTTTTGTTTACTTTTACATAGCGCCTTTCACAAGAGTCGTCCCAAGGAACTTTAAATTGGCGTGTTGTGATACACTACAAAATCATTAAGGCAGGATAAGACCAGGTTAATAACTGTATAGTTATCGTTTTAAATTTATGTTTATACCCAACTTCACTTTATTCACATTCAAAACCGTTGTTCGGGATTCACAGTGTAAGTTGTGACCCCATGGTCACATGTCCTGAAATCCTGCTGGACGATACTGTAAAATCAGCCAATGACAGTGCTGGGTTCAGGGTTTGGTTGCACTTTGATCATGGGGGCATGTCTGCTGAGGCCGAAGCACACTCGAGGTGTTTACATTTACTGCAATCTAGATAAAAGGACAATTTAGTCTGAGCAGAAAAAAAAAGAATCTTTGTATTTTTTTTTTAGTAAAAACAGAAAATGGAGAAAGGGGATAGCGACTCACTGGTCCATGCGTTAGGTGACCTCTGCTGAAGCGGCCACTTTCTGTCTCCTAAAACACTGTTAATGGCTTTCAAATTATCCAAAGGGTTAAAATCATTTTCCAGCACCGGCCATAAAGCATCCATCAAAAGCCATGCGCCCGAAAGACTTTCATTCTGCAGAATCAATTTCCATTTTCTTTATGGTGGAAAATGACATGGAATCGGGGGCCGACCAGCGGAGCGCCCGGCAACAGGCGTGACGTGACAGGTGTGCATCTCGCTAACACCCCCATAAAGAGCCAGGGAGGGCTGGGGGCCCCGTCTCAGCTCCATGGGGGGGTCAACAGGACCAGGCATCCTCAGTTCCCTGCCAGCTCTAAGTACAAACGGCTGTGTGGGAGAAAATCGGACCCAAACCAGGAAAATAATCACCAAGCTGAGAATCTGTGGTGAAATTAGTTGGATGGAGGTGTGGTTGCATTTTATTTGAACATTTTACTGTATCATGTTAGAAAATTATAATTGAGGAGTAAACACTGATGCCGCATCTGTAGTATATGTACTAGCTCCTCCAATGTAACTTTCCCTCCTTAACCATTTTTTTCCTACCCACCATTTGTTTTGGACATGTGACCCACCAGAGGAGTGTATCAATAGAAGGAAAAAAATTATGCAGCAACACTCAGGTTTGGTGAATCCATCACAACAGTAAATCCAGCAATTAAAGGCCCATTGGTTAAAATGATAATAAAATCGGCGCTTGTTTAAATTTCACTTGCTGTTTATTCACTGTCGCTGACTCGTGTGCTGCACGACAAACACGACAGGCGGGTGCTAGTGAGCCTCCCCGTGAACGCAGACCAGGAGCCGCGCGCTGTATGTCAGTGCCAGAGTGTTAACCTGACAGGACCCTGCCTTCTCCTCAAGATACCCACAATGCAACACCACAGCTTGTTTCACTGATATGCTGTTTGCCCAATTACTGCTGTTTCAACTGAATGTAAAAAATAATTTCTTAACTGAATTGTATTAGGGTCGCAATACTTTTTTTGAACATAAGTACCATTTTATTTTAATTTTAAAAGGCTCTTTATATACAATTTTCCATATTCTGCAAATTGATTTCAGCAGGCGATATTGTACTGTTACAATCGTAAGGAACATATAATACAGAACTTATGGTAAAATGATACTGTAAATATCAGTCGCACATTATCTATGTAACAGCAGCAGAGTGTGTGTGTGTGTGTGTGTGTGTGTGTGTGTGCACGCAAAAGTGTGTGTGCATATAATTAACATGGTAAGAGTAAGCTATGAGACGCTAAATGCTTATTAGGGCTTGTTCTTTAACCCGATAACGTTAAACAAGGTTCTCTCTCATTTATGCGATCAAACGTCTGGGATGATCAGCCACATTCGAAAGGTCAGCGCACACAAAGGGTCTGCTGACCCCTGACCCCCCCGGGAGAGCGAATCAAAAGCTGGCTGGTGTCCCGGGGTCAGTCCAAACAGGCTAAAAATGACAAGGCGCTAATTGCAGGCCGGGGAGGAGCACAGCTGATCTATGACCTCGGCGGGTAGCACTCAGCCCCAAATCAATTGATACATTTCACTAAACAAGGGCTTTATCTGATTACCATGGATAGGAAGTGGCCTCCTAGCTGGAATACAGAAGGCAGGCTCTGGCTAATGCCCAGCTTTAAATAAACTAATCCACTGTTTTGCGTCTCCCTCCACTAACCTGGCCCTTAGCCTCACAGCCACGGAAGACGATCTTCCCCGAAGGCTCATCCGTCAAGCCATGTTCTTCACCCTGAGCCTCCCCCTCATAGTTCCTCTCACCCTTATGTCGCTCTCCTTCCTTTGTCTCCTTTTTCCATCTTCTCTCCTTCCCAGGAAGATGGGTAAGATGTGCCACAGACAAGTCTGGGTGTGCAGCAGCTTACGGTATATTACATCAGATAAATAAGGCTGGAAGATCGATACCCATGACATAAAATATCAGCTGTCTCTGTACGGCATGTGTGGCGGAATTCAAATACCAGCAAAGGTGGCCTCGCTAATTTCATCAATTTGCAGCTTATTTCACACAGATGGTTTGTCTGTGCTTAAAGCGCTCTTCACACCGAGTGCATGTCCTCTTCCCCTATGGCTGCATCCCTGCTCCCTTAGCGACCAGGTACATTTCTGCTGAGCCGTTTCAGTGTCCCACCTGAGGGGTTGTGTGCTTTTCATAAACTTTATTGTTTGTGGGAAAATATTCAGTAGGTAGAATTAAATCACCATCTTGCAACATTCTCTCTGCTGCGAGAATGTTATTTTTTTAAATGAAATGATACAAATGAAAGGTAAATGGCTTTTCAATGTAAAATCCATGAACATTCTTTCCTCCTAAAAATCAATATAAAATAGCACCATGTATGACATCATTATAGAAAGCTGCTGGTAATACCATGTGTATTATCAGTGAGTTACAGTCTTTTTGTTCACATTGAGTAAAATTGCTTGACAATTCCTGTTTAACCCCATCAAATACCCTCCCTCTTTCCAAGCTAC
>JABFDZ020000043.1:11614476-11633456 GCA_019775955.2 Pollimyrus isidori
TTGGCACACTTTAGGCCCCTTAGTGCCAATTGGGCATCGTTTAAATGCCACGGGCTACCTGAGCATTGTTTTTGACCATGTCCATCCCTTTATGACCACCATCTACCCATCCTCTGATGGCTACTTCCAGTAGGATAATGCACCATGTCACAAAGCCAGAATCATTTCAAATTGGTTTCTTGAACATGACAATGAGTTCACTGTATTAAAATGGCCCCCGCAGTCACCAGATCTCAACCCAATAGAGCATCTTTGGGATGTGGTGGAATGGGAGCTTCGGGCCCTGGATGTGCATCCCACAAATCTCCATCAACTGCAAGATGCTATCCTATCAATATGGGCCAACATTTCTAGAGAATGCTTTCAGCACCTTGTTATATCAATGCCACGTAGAATTAAGGCAGTTCTGTAGGTGAAAGGGGGTCCAACACTGTGTTAGTATGGTGTTCCTAATAATCCTTTAGGTGAGTGTGTATCAGCAGGATATAAATCAGAATGACTTGTATTCAATCTACAACACAAGTTCAGAGATACACTTCTGTCCAAAATCACTGTTGGCCACTGTTGTGTCACTGTGTAGACCCTGAATGCTGAGCTAAAATGTAGGTTAAATTCATTATTATCATTACTTTACACATCAAAAATTTTCTTATAGTTATTATTATGTGTCAATTAAAAAGTCAGTGTAGGCCCCAGAGATCTGTGCTTCTCAGCTACTGTCACATACATGGGACTAAAGATTAAAGGTAAAGATGGACACCTCAGCTTTGTGAACAATGGACCCATTGGCCTGAAAATTGGTTTTTATTGTATATGGGCTTAACAAGCAGTAAGGACATTCTTTACCCAAGAAACACGCTGCTGTTATTAAAGCAGAGTGGAACTTGAAGGGTCAGTACAAATCAGTACAATAAGAGACAGTTTGAAACTGTCTCACATTCTACTCATTTAAGGTATTTAAATACTCATTAAATACTCATAACACGGGATACCATCTTTATCGTTTTGGAAGCCATTAAGTAAAACTGCTCTTCTTGTTTTATCCTGTTGATTTTGTGTTTAAATGCTAAAAACAAATACTTAGGTGTAATTTTGTGGGGCCGGGAACCAATTAATTAGTTTTCCATTATTTCTTATGAGAAAAATTTGATCGGTCAGCTGACTGGCGTGAGATTTTCAATTTGAGACAAGTCTGCACACACATTTACGTGTATGTTACAGTCTTATTACCTTGTAAATAGTCTGTAGGGTTTGCAAACTACCCCAACACTTTTTATGTAGCTAATTGTAGGATTATAATGGAACGATATAGATATCCCATAACATTTCTTGCATGAGCATGGGAGTCAGAAGGCATGAGTGTCACGTCAGATGCGTGGGAGTTGGCAACCTTGCTGAAGGAACTACTGAAGCAAGTCATGAATATCACAATTTAAATACTGATCTCGTATTTGTTCATCATTAATGAATCATGATGCAATTTTTATCCCAAGCAGTTACTAAACTATATATTAATTCTAGATTGTGATGCATTTATCTCATGTAGCAACTGTATTTGTTCATGATTAGTATATGATTTGTAGATTTGACCTTAACCCTTACCCTGCCATAACCTTGACCATAAATAACCAAATACAATATGAGACATTGTTATTTTTTTATTGCAGTCACAGATCTTTGTGGGGACCTGAAAAATGGTCCCAAAATAACAAAATAACAGCTTTTTTATTACTTTGTGACATTTGGTCCCCACAGTGTAATAGAAACATAATCCACACACACACACTGGTTGAATTAATCTGTGCGTAAAGGTCTCATTTCTTATTTCTATATAGTAGAATAGTAGGCTATTACATGGTTTCACAAAAAAACATAAACAATGAGGTTGATTGGGATGATTATGAAAAGTAGGACATCTCAAAACAAGTATAGATAAAGCAAAAATATATTATGTGTTCCTTATCTAAAATGGGGGGTCTATGAGTAGAATAATAAGAGATTACAGATGAATTCAAACAAGATATCTACACTTTTTATCGGATGAATATAACCCAGTGCAATTATAACTTTATCACGCGTGCATATCTTAGAGACACAGAAGGCTTATCCAGCCACAGAATACATGACAATGGCAAGAGAATCCATTTAATACTCTGAAATAGGGTGTTTTAGATATTAAAAAGATACTGGATAATAAATCATTTTAAATAAATGTCTGAAATATTACCAGTAGGCCTGGGGTGACAATACAATTAATCTCAATTAAATAGAGATTAAGGTACATCAGTTTTACTCATAAATACCCTCCTGAAAATGAATGCTGATTCATTTTATACATAAAAAATACCAGAATAAATGGGATCTGTCTGTGGAGTCTCTGGAAAAGGCCTGCATGTAAATAAAACTCTCATGACGGGCCTAACGCATTATGCCTGTGTTATAACTCACCCAGCGCCTGGTGTCAGTGTGCACGGCCATCTACCCACCCTCCCGTCCGATGAGGCACACATTCCCCAGACAGGACCCCCCCTTCTTATAAAGCACACAGACTGACGCCCCATTCCGCGGGACCAACTCTATAGCGGGTGTGAGGAGAAGCATGAGAAACTGACCCCAGTCAAGGTTAACTCCAGCAGCCTGAGGCTACTGGTTTATCACCCACTGCCACCATGTTAAAGTGGCTTTAATTGCATCCTGCATAATGTTTTATTGCTTGTTGTTCCACAAATGTTAACAGCAAATGACATCATTGCTCTCAAGGCTAATTTCCCAAGCCATTATGAAGGTAATGAAAGTTTACTATGGGGACACCTTCTTCGTTCGAAATAATCACGTTTGGGCAAACCGGTTTCGCGGTGATTGACATTAAAGCACAGTAATTGAATCAAAGTCAACTTCTTTGGGGGAACTGTAATTAAACACCAAGCGTCTATTTTGTAATTATTCTCACACAAAATAGGAGGAAGGTGTGCTAATCAGCTCGGAAAGGGTTTAGGAATAAAAGTTAAGAAATCAATTAAAAAAATTAATCAAATCGTTTATATATATGTATTTATATATTTCATTCGTTTTATCTTGTCCATTTTGTTTGAACTAAGGCACAAAGTAGGAATACCGCGTGTGCATTTTAAACAGAGAATCAAAGGCTAGGTTTTGGTACGACTATTACAAAGTAAACACTGGGTGTAAAACCCATTTTCTCTCTGTCTAACATGTCAGACAACAACTAATGATTTCCAATGCACCGGTAATCTTTTACCTGAAGGGATCTTCCTTATCTGCGCATGAGGCTAAAATAGCCAGGCCTACCAACCCCCCGCCCACTCCGTCACATAATACCTCCGACAAGACAGCACACGACTCAAACCCGTTTAATGAAAGCTCCAATTATCTGAGTGCGGTCTAATGGGCCCGCAGTGTTCTGGCTATTAAATTCTCTAATTCCTAATTACAGGAGCCCTCAGGCAGGTGGGAGAGCGAAGACGATAAGATCTCCCCCTCTTTACCTGTAGCCAATAACCGTCCCTAACCAGGAGCGGCTTCACCTGCCGGCGACCTTAAAGCATGCCGGGAATTCACTATCCTAATATCTGTGCGGAGACCTGAGGACTCCAGTCACGAAGGATCCGCCTGTCCTTCAGCTAAGGCTGTCACCCCCGCTGCCCCCCCCCCCCCCTTCCTCTACTGAAGGAATTATTTCGGCTAACTTCAACGGGCTTTTGTTGCTGCCTGATGGCCGCATTCCAGGGCAAGCACTCAAAGAGTCTTTGTCCTAGATGAAGACTACGTAAAAACTTCCATTACCATAATTACACGTTTCCTACCTCTTGCTCGCAGAGGGCAGCGACGATTGCTGTAAGATCATTCATATCAAAGGGAAGTGTGCCCTCACAAATGCACTACACACAAGTTAAGAGGACATGTTTTAGGCTTTCTGGGGCTACAGTATGACCTTGGGCCACGTATGTTAACACCCAGGGAGTATATAAATAGACAATATGCTTCTTTTGAGCATACTGTATGATTGAAATATTTAAATGCTTGTGAGTTCCCGTTTGGCATTTTTTAACTGTCTAACCTTCAGCTACAAATTCCTCCTTGTCAAAACATTTTAGACTGATTATTTTGCAATGTGGAACTTTTCAAATTTAAGTGGTTGAGAATGACTAAAAAATACACTATGTAAAAAAAATATCAGCTTATTGAAAGGGCCATATGTCTGACCAGCTCATCTCAGAACAATTGTGTGAATAGTGATATATTAAACCTAGTAAACAAAAGATCAAATATGGAACAATGATTGTTTATCACCTTATTTGTCAAGCAGCACCAATTACAGTGTTGTGTAGATACAGGTATTCCTCTTAGGACAGCTGTTTAAGAACATTCCTCTGCTCAGCTTCAGTAACACAATCTACCTCTTCCCCACAGCAACAAGGCGGTCTGGAAGAGTGCAACAAATTCCCTTTTCTGTTTGTCGTCGAGTAACTTTACAGGTTACAGGAGACGCCATTCTGTAACCCATTCTTCTCGCTTTCAGAAACGGAGAGAGTGATGAAATATCCTTCTCAGTTTCCTCCAGAAAGCAGGAAGAAGGTGATACTTATTCACCAGTGACAAATGTGCTCGCAAAGCCAGAGGCAGATAAGGCTGCCTTCAAACCATCCACCCGCTGGAATTCCAGAGGAGCACAGTCATTCCGTGTAAAAAATTGTACCTTTTGTAGCATTGTCTTAAACTCTCTCCTTATCTGATTCAAGGAGTGATTATACATTTCAAAATTATACATTAAACAGTTCAAAATTATACATTTACAGATTTGAAAGAAAAGGTCAACCACAACAACAGAGAGCGAAGTATTTTCCTGCACATTCAAAAACTACAGTAAAAACTGATTTATATGTTCAGTTCCTTATTAATTGCTTATAACCAAACATAATCCATTGTCATACAATATTATTAGAACCCTCAAGGAAAATCCAGGATATAGGAGCACAAAGTATTGGCAGCCTACTGATGAGGAAGCAGCAATCAGGATGATTAATTGGCAGAATGCACTTTTTGAATGAGACATGAGGGAAAAATCATTTAAAAATGTATATTATTCTATGAGAAATATATAGATTTATTGAGTCTAATGTTAATGGGTAAGATTATGGTTCTATAGCCCGTGACAACTAAGGCCATTGGGTATCAGCATTATAAAATTGTGAAGAAATAGAAAATGCTCTCCCTCACCATTCAATGACCATTTATTAACAGCAAATTACAGAAATTTAAGATTAGCAGCTTTTTCTTCTTTTAAAGGATTATTCTTACATGGCCCCGTGTTATTACTCTGCGGCCACCAGCAGAATGCTGATTCGGACGTACTATTTAAACACACGCAGTATACGTCTGACAGTGATGAAACGTATGTAATTAATAAAGAGGGCATGATACATATCTGGAGTCTGGGAAACCATAATTTGCATTTCATTATAAATGATATTTTAAAAAGCATTGATACAAAATATACATCATCTAAACCTTCAATTACCTACCCATAGCAACATTATATCTGGTTAATTGTGTCTGTGTGTGTGTGCTGTAATGTCAGAGGGCCAAAGCTCTCTGATTCCTAACTCTTTGTGGCAGGGCTCCCTTATCTGGGCATAACACTAAACAAAGGCAAAAGTCCCTGTTTCATGCGGCAGGAAAGGGATTCAGGCAGCAAAGCCATTAGTGAAAAATATACCGATCATAAAATAAGCCCTCGCGTACCAACATCTGTATCAGTGACAGTGCGTTTCTCCCCACAGAGTCGTTAGCGTCAGTTACTAATTGTTAAATTCATTAAATTTAAACCTGAGTATCTTTCATGGAAATGGATACCAAGTTATAAACATGTCAGGTCTTGGACAATTAAGGCACGAATAGTTCTGTGTAGAAAGAAAAAATAAATGTATATATAACAGATTAAATGACATTTTTTAAAAGTAGGTAATGCAATCTGCTCAGTAATTACACATGCTTGGATGATGTGGCGGATTCATATGCATATTTGCGTGGCTCGCCATGTGGACTGCATCCTCTGCCTTAATGGCGATACCTTATCGTGCCTGATGTTAGATGGAAAGGGGATAAGGGCCGTCTGGGCTCACGCTGGCTTTGAGAGGCGCGAGCCGCAGACGGGACGCGGTGTCACTGGCGGCTCTCCGGTGTGGAGGATCCTGTTTCGGGCGGCACACTCAGAGTGCGTGACAGATTTGAGGGGCCTGTACAATGCCAGCGCTGAATCACAGGCTCAGATTCACAAAGGAATGCCTCAGTAATGCCTTAGTGTGTGTGTGTGTGTGTGGGTGTGTGTTTGGGCCAAGGGCCTTGAAGTTCATTGCCTGCCTCTTACCCCACTGTAAAGGTACAGACTGGTTATTTAATTGACACAATGGTGTATGTGAGAGTGGCCTGTTAACGTGTGTTTGTGTCGCACCTTTGTCAATAAAATGTTGACAATTCATAAACCATCGGATTAAATCCCCCCAGATTGCTCCTGAAAATGGATACATTGAGTATGTCTTGAATTCTTGAACCCAGATTCATGTAAGTGTTTCTGGGTGTCAGTAAAGGAGAAGAAATTTGAAGAATCATTACACTATGTTGATGCTAGTTAAGTAATTTCAGGAGCTAGCAAGTTGTTTAAATTCCATTCTTTCTGCTCAAGGGTTTTTAAAACCCCACTGCTGACACCAGAGCTAATATTAAAAGCTATTGCACAAGATTTTATGGCATAATTCACATGCAGATAGCAAGCAAATCTCTGAGGCTATTTCAAATTACAAAATGTTGAAGTGCGACATTTGAAATGATGTTTTACTATTTATGTGGTATACAGATCTGCGGTCATTTTTTAGGTAAAACTGCGCTTTAATGCAAACAAAAGGACATGAAGACACAGAGCGTGTAAACAGGGACCTAAGTTCAGTTATTGAATCACTTCAATGATCTTTGAAATTGACTAAAGGATGATCTAAGCAATTAAATGTGTTATGATTGCTGATGTCAGATTCGGTGGTCCCAACATCTTAGAAACAGCCATCCTTTTGGGATCTTCACACAGCACAGTGTCTAGAGATTGCAGAGAATGGCGTAATAAATGAAAAATCATCCACACAGGGGCTGTTGCTGGAAACACCTTGTTAATAAAAGAGGTCAGAGGAGAATGGCCAGACTCGATAAAGCTAACAGAAGGCCACGAGTGCAAAAGTAACAGCTTAGTACAACAGTGGAGTGCAGAAGGTCATCTCCATATGCACAGCAAGTCAGCCTTCGCAGTGGGTCTGGAGACAAAAGGGGGCTGTACTGGGTATTCCGTAGGGGTGCCTAATTAAGTGCCTGCTGAGGGTATATACAGCAGCTCACCGTCATTTTACAGGAAACATGTTTATCACGTGTTCAATATGTCTATAAATGGAGGGCCTGAGCACTGCGCGTCCTGCTGGCACGTGTCGAGGCCCTCAGCGGGACCCTGACACTCACCTGTACTGGGTCTCCCTTCTGTCTTCGGTCCGCCTCTGCCACGAGAAATCCCGCCGACTGCAAATTAAAACAAGTCGTTGCCGTTAATATGTTTCACTTTCACTGTTTTGAAATGGCGCGATGCAACGTCGCAGAAATGTCGAAAGCACACAGGAGTCGGGGCGGCCGATCGCGGTAAAATGGAAATAAATATGTGGTGCGTTAATTTCTGCCTGCGGGCCTGTTGTCGTTGTTGGTGTTTTTTTTTTTGCCAGCAGATTAAAATGCAGGAGAGCAGCGTGGTTTGGTGTTATCCCAGGCGCGGTACTGGGGCAGCACTGGGAATGCATGCAGTGCATGTAAATTTGCCCAGTGTAATCACATGCAACACTTCTGGATTACCAGGTCCTGTTTGAGACATCATACACTCACTGTCCCACTGGTTGAAAAAATTACATTTGAAATGATGATTCCCCCCCCGCGCTTCTCGCCCCCCCCCCCTTCTCCTGGTGGAGTGCCCCTTTAATGTTCCTGTGGTGTCATTGCTCCCTTGACAATAGCATGATGGGTAGGGAGGACTGTGAAACCAAATTAATTAAAGTACCATGAATGACAGCCTGCCCAAGGGCACCGAGGGGCCGTCACGCGCGATGTCACCGCCTCGCCGCCGCCGCCCTCTGCTCCGTACCCGTCAGCCGCGTTAATGGCTGCCCCCGCCACCAAGCCTCCCGTGTAATGGAGGCTGTTTTCTCTTGTTCTGCCACCCAGATGCCCCGCTTGCCCGCCCTCCACACGCTTCATACATATACATCAGGTCACCAAATCTGTGCTTAATAACATTTCCAAACACTTAGGGGTGGGGGGGGCGGGGGCAGTGAATAAAGGAGGCTATGCTCTGACTGCTCTGGCCACATAAGGGGGGAGGGGGGGGTTTGGCCTGGGCTGACCATCTCTTTATGGGAGGCGGCTCTGGGCTGGTGGCTATGGTATCGGTTCTAAGCAAAGGCAAAGGAGAGCATTCGGTTTGGGGGGGGGCACAATTTAATAATTTAGGTGAATTTACTCAGAGGGATGAGTGAATACAACCCCCCCCCCCACCATGCCCTTGGTTCCTACACCCCTAGTTCTGAGGGAAAGTCCATATAAGGGAAGCCGTGATGAAGCCAGCTGACAGTTACGCTACGGAAAACGATGCGAATAAAAATGGCCAGACGGTCGGCGTACACCAGCAGAGCCGAATTTGGGCTGGCGGGGATTATCCTGACGGACAGGCTCTCATCCCACGCGCTCGGGGAGGGGGCCCCTCGCCTGAAAGCATGCGACCGCTGCCGTCTGGAAGCCGAGGGCCTCTCCGCGGGTGCCGGCCAATCACGCGGCCGACTGCAGGAAGCGGCGGCGGTAACGGGGCCGCACTCACGGCGGAAGGCGAGGCTCAGCGGCAGGGGCTCCGCGTGATGCAATGCGAGGGCGAGGGGGAATCAGCGGCGAGGTGTCGGGCCTGAGCCTGACCGCAGTGTTATCTTGGGCGCTGCGCGTCTGTCTGCGTGGCTCGGGTGGGTCTGCAGTGTCGCAATCGTGACGTGCGTTAAAGCGCTTGAGCAGGAGCAGGCGCAGCAGGAAGAGCCCATCCTACGACAGTGACAAAGCCAAATCACCTCTCTCTCCCTCCATATACACACATACGTCCTGCACTATATACGCCCGCTCACCCGGTACAGAGCAGTGGTGACATGGCTGTAATGCACTAATATGGGCACGTGTGTCATTTCAGATGAGCGTGTTGGTGCGCCGTGATGACGACTGATGTGCGGCCATGACAGAATCACACCAGGTATCTCGGAGCAGCTAACGGGGAATATAGTGCCTTCAGGAAGGTTATATTCGGGCAGGTTAGGGCAGCCCTCCCTGGGGTGGGGGTGAGAGGGGGGCATTAAATGGGACGCAAGCCCAGTGCCACCAGCTGCGACCAGGACAGAGTAACAAGTGTGGTGACGTGCAGGAGTCAAAGAACTGTAGGTGTTCCAGCTCAGTGCAGGACAGTGTATGTATAATACATATCAAGGGAACACACACACACACACACACAGACACACACACACACAATGACCTCAGTGTAGGGACTGCAGGGTTGATGATCTTGGTAATCAGCACCGGTGGATTTCGGACAATAACTGACCATAAGGGAAAGAGACAGGGCAAAAGGATCAGACAGAATGTCCCCGCTCACTTCCTTCTGGACACCTGGAGGTGGCGCCATTCCTAATAAGAAACAGCTATGGTCAAAGCTTCCAAGAAAGGATGGACAGTAACTGATTTTGGTAGTTTTGGAGTGATTTTTATGAGAAATAATGCATTATAGACACAATTTGCACTGCTTATAAATTGGGACTATTTAGAACTGCCGTGTCACGGATAAAACATGAATGTATCACTATAAAGGACACTAAAAACCAACAGGCCTTAAAAAGCTGCATGTTTACAGCAGGTGGCCCCAGAAACCCCGGATAATTAACCTTATTTTGGAATTCACCAATATAAGGCCTGCCCAAGGGACTTTGATGTCTGTAACACATCTGCTCCCCCCAACACAAACACACACGCACACAGACACACACACACAGACATAATCGATAAGCGAGCCTTCAGTGTTCAGAGGTCTATGGATGGAATGCAACCTCACAGCAGGAGCAGTCCACCTGGACCCCAGCAACAGCCTCACCTTCTAAGAGTCTGGATAAAAGTGGAAAACAATAGGGGAACAACCTGAAAAAATACAATAAAACACAAAAACAGAATAAAAATTCTTGACCCATCCCTGGAGTCTGACGATCTTTGACATATGTCAATATGTGGTAAAGTGTATGTTTGGAAGGTGCAGAACACATATTCTGTGCGATCTCAGAAAAGATAAAATGGCTGCATACATCCTGCCCCGGGTGATTTATTACTGAGATCACATAGCACAGCATGGAACTGTGTACAAAATGCACATTTACTCATAAATGAATGGCACTTTTGCACGGCTCCGAAATACAGGACATACATAGTTGCGAAATTTTAATTCTCAATGCACAGTTACTTTTAAGCAGAATAGGTTTTATTTAAAAACCCGATAAATGGCGGAAAATCAAATCTGCGTAGATAATAACTTATCGCCCGAAACATGTAAAGTCAAAGTATGATCCACCAATTTTCCTTAAACATTCGTCAAGTATGGGATATGATGAAATAACACGATCATATAGGCTATTATTATATGATATTATAAATAATTATGGTCATGAACCTTGACCTCAGAAATGCTGCTCGGCAAACTATATTGACAGACACTTCAAATAATATCATTACGCAATCTGACAAATTTAAGCATATTCAGTTTCTGTCACAGGCTTTGCTGTATCGTTCATGTTGGGCTGGCATGTGACAGGATTTTTTCTTGCATGCGCAACGGAAAAAATGATTTCACAGCCAAAATCATCATTATCGCTCACCACCCCGCCGACTAGATATGATATTGATACTGATATTGTATATATTGCTAATATCTCCAGCAACACTTCGTTTAGACCAGAAACTGTAAAGCTGTTGCGCTTTTAACATCGCTAATCATATTAAACTATGTGCATACTAATACATATTAAACTATATGTGCACGTTAATTACATACGTATTATGTGTGTATATTTCTCTGTGTGCATGTGTGGATTATGTTTATATTACCAAAGGATCCCCACAATGTAATAAAAACCTGCTATTTTGCAGGTCCCCACAAATATCCGTGAATGCGATCAAAAAAACTAAAAATGTCAAAAGTCTGATTTGTAGGGGGTCGTCATGTTGGGATTACAGTTTTCCCCATATAAATGAATAGAGTTCCCACAAATATATTACAAACCTCTATGTGTGTGTGTCTGTGCAGTGTAAAAATTATAAGTCTTGCAGTTTTATTAATTTATTCATTAATTTACACCGAAGTGTTATTCAGGTAAGACAGATACGCACAGTAAGGAATTCTCGAGTAGGCGTGAGAGGCTAACTCTTGCGGTCCAAGGCTTTATCAATGAAAGATTCTGCATCTTGTAATAAAAGTCGTATTGTTTTCTTTATAAATACAAATGTAAAAACAACACTACCTAGCATACAGGGAGAGCAATCTGAGATCAGAGCGGTTTGTAAAAATCAATGAAAAAGAAAATTAAAAAAAAAAAAAAACAGCGGCTGCACTGACTATAGAGCGTGTGGTGTAACCTACCATTGTCATAGCATTTTCTAGGGCAAATTAGTATTTAATTTACTCATAGCCAAATTGTTGCATATACAGTAACAATGAATGCTAGTATCTGGTGATTGCTGTGCACTGCGATAACAGGAGAATCCGCTGCAGAACCCCAAATCATTGAGCAGGAAATCATTACGGAAGCGGAGAACGCGTTAGAGGGGCACGTTACAGCATGGAGCGTTACAGTCAGAGAGGGCATTAAAGCAGGAGAGCTGCTCCGCATGCCCGGGAGAGCAGATGGCAGGACACACCATGTCTCTCCCTCTAGAACAAATCTCAGAGGGAAGGAAGGAATAGATGATCTTGGTTTTCAACCTTCTACTCAGCACCTTCACGCCCTGCACACGGTCTCCGGCTGTTTCAATCCGGACCATAGGTGGCACTGTTGCCCCATAATTAGACTAACGAACTACTTGTCAAACTTCAAGAATCACGAAATCTTGCAGATATTACTCCTTGGAAATCCTTTGATGTGCCTCCACGTGTCATTTGTGAAACAGATAAAATAACTAATTAATTCAAACGATAAGGTTTTTTAAGGTATTTTTTTTTACTATAAGCAGTGCTTATGAAAAACTGGCAAAAGGAAACCTTGCAACAAATCTTGAGCTTACAGAGCAACTTTACAAGAATTACAGAACATACACACACACACACACAGCATAGAAACATCACAAATATTGGCATCGATTATACTGATACAACATAAGAAAGAAAGAAAGAAAGAAAGAAAGAAAGAAAGAAAGAAAAAGAAAGAAAAAGAATAAGCCTGATCAGTAAACTGTGTTCTTCCAACAGGAAACCTGCAGTGGAGCAGTGAGCCAAACTGGAAACAGAGTTGGCTCTCACTCCTTGGCTGTGGAAGTGTGTGTTTATTGAGTGTCTCAGCAAGTGCAGAGTTCAGCCTGGGGAACAAGGTCATGAAAGTGACCCAACACACACACACACACACCTAGACATATGCACACATACGCATGCACAGACGCACACACACATATACACAGTCATATTCTTTTGTGGGAAAACAACATTCAGTGAGGACAGAGGGAATTCTGGGAGGGGGGGGGTTGGATCTGTTTAATATGACACACAGCAGGTTGGGGGCTGCACTGGGACATGCGAGCATGGTGACCTGGATCAGGATGAAGGGCTGCACTGGGTAGTGGCTCACCTGCTTTTTTTCATCTGCTAAGCCACCTCTGCCGCCTCGAATATGAATGACTCAAACCCCATGAAATACAACATGGAATAAAGTAGACATGTACAGGACAGACTGGGACACCAGCAATGTGGAACAGAATGCGACCGTATGGTGGGCGGTGCCAAAGTTCATTTTTAATTTATTTGCACAAGACAGTAGTGCTCAATTTTCCGATCCATAAGGATCTCTTCAAAGACCAAGGGACCTAAGGGGTTAGAGTCACACACTTGCGCTCACCTAGAGTGATGGAAGTAATTATGTGTTAGCAGTAGGTGAACAAACAGACATATAATACAGCACCTAATAAACGCCGAACACACACAAACAGGTCCTATTATGGTTTCAGGTTCCCGCTGGCTACAGGGCATTATGGGAGTGACACCAGGGGTAACACTGTAAGCGTGACACGACACCTCAGGTCCTGGCCAACAACATGCAGAGAGCTAAAAATAAAAACAGGGCTGGTGATTATTTTACTTATTTCGAAATCTTAAAGAAAGATGATCACATGTTTCATTTTGTACAACACCTCAACGGTAGGACCCAGCCCATAGTACAATTGTTGCTCATTCACTAAAGCAATTCGGAATAATTATTTGTTGATATTACCGGAAGACACTGGGAATATTATTTCCCCAGGTGGGACTTGGGCATACCTCTTGGAAAAGTACCCTTATGATATATATACACGCATGTACATATATATGCATACATCATATGTCACTAAAAACAACACAGAGTCAACAACATATAGCTGAAGAGTTGAGTTCCACACCCAATGTGCTTTTCAGAATTATGTCATACTGGAAGTTTCAATTGTACAAACGTGAATCATTAAAATTTTTAGTCTGAAGCAAATACATAAGTAGCCTATGGTTGGATACACATCTAGTGTTAAAGGTACAAGATGACAATATAGTGACTACTCGGATTATTTTTTATTAAAGCGCTACCAATGCATTCCTGCACGTTAAGCAATACAATACAATGTACTAAAAAAAAAAAACAAGTGTGAGACAACAAAAGTACAAGACTAATGGATACAGCTATGCGGCCAACTTTCAGTAATGATTCTGTCTTGCCAAACAGGCTCTGGCAACATATTTCAGGTAGATTTTTTTGTACCGGCTTAATAACATCACCAGCCTCAGACTTAATTACAACCAAATATTTTGATATCAGCCCATCCCCGGGTGCTGGCATGAACGTGTCGTTAACGGACAATTAAACTTATTACGGGAAATACAAAAGTACTCATTGCTTCATTAACGTTGCAATTTAATGAAATCGTAATTTTAAAATGAGCTGCATAAAGGACGCTATGTTAAATGGCATCATCTCAGCATTCTTCTGAAGATTCTACATTAAACCATGATTAAGCACACTGATCGAATATGTGTTTTGTTTTGTCCTTTTTAACTGTTTATAAAGGCAAGTTTATGCTAAAAATCCGTCTGCAATCATTTTTTACTTCTCGAGTCCCATATCGTCCAAATGACTTTCCCATCCCAAATCACACATTTGATTCTAACTCTAACTACAATCAGTAGGGGAATTTCCCTTAAATGAACCATTAAGAGAGCTTGCAGAAGCAGCACGGCCACCATCACCCTTTTATCAAACAGCCGCTTCCAAAAATAAATCCGGTTTCCAAACAGAGCCACAAATTTCATTGATTCGCCCGGTTTTGCCACGCATTCTGGAGTCAAATCACAGCGCAATTTTCTCTTAAGCTCCATCCAAATGGACGTGGTTGACTTGAAGCGCTCTGGAAATGCGTATCCTAACGACCAGACATTCCTTGACAAGATTATTTGTCGAATGCCGCATGGGCCGTCCATCAAACTAATTTTAAAGAGCAACACCTTTTCCGTTTTAAAAGACAATATTTATAGCACGTATTATATCGCGCACACATATACTATGTATACTGTATATATGTCACACACAGCTAAAACACGGCAGGAGTAGCATACACATTGAAAGTGTTCAAGGACTGTAGAACTATATAATTTAACCATGTAATTTTCAGAGTATAATAATAATAATAATAATAATAATAATAATAATAATAATAATAATGACGTTGATGATGATGATGATTATTATTATTATTATTATTATCATTATTATTATGATTATTATTATTATTATTATTGCGTTAATAATATACTACAATTCAACTTGACATTTGGACCAACACAATTTTGCCTGCAAGTCTTTTATGGTTAAACTAACCACTGCCATGATGAGATAATCATTGTTGTTTTAATTTTTTTTGTTATTTCTTTTTTAATTGCAAGCCATGCAAAGGTTTTACTGTCAAAAATTCTTTCATCGCACTCCCACTCCAAAAAAAAGGAGTGGGATGGGAGCATAAAAGAAAAATAGGCAAAGCCATTAAACGTGTAATTTTGGAGAGCAACAACAGAAAAGCCTGGCCGGCTTGGCGTGGCGTCGTATCTCTGCCCAGTGTGTGAGAAATAATTCCAGGGATGTCTCATATTTCAAAGGAGTAGCTGCCTTTTCGCTCCTCTGTCCCTGCTCTGTTTAAGTGCATTAGCCAGCCCGTGCCTCGTGCGTCAGGAGGCTACCCTGCTTTCGTGGGCAGTTAATCGTTTTTTATGAGTGAAGTTCTGCTGACTTGTAATTAGGATGTCTGCACTCTGATATGAAATAGGCCCGTGGATCGCCTCTCTGCTGATGGGAGTCGTTTTATCTCACAGAAAGCTTACAATCAGAAAATTGGAGAGCGTATCATAGACACACAGCCCCAACGTTTGGCTGGTCCTTTTGGTCGTCCCCGGGCATGTTACTGGCCACTTCTGTCACCGGGGTGGGTTACCCGGCAAAGCTGACTTCCCCGGCCTCCTGTAGACCCAGTCTCCTCTCCCCACGCGGGAGCCGGAGAAAGATGAGGTGCATTGCAGATGATATTATCAGTTTGGTCTGAACTCAAAGCTTGACCAGCATCTGGGGCCCCCAGGCATGATATCTAAGCACTCTGCTCACTGGCATCCAGTGGATGAACAGTTAAACATACCTGAATAGCGCAGCCTATTAAATTCAGCATAGAAGTCACTGTTTAGTCTGCACATCATCAATCAACTATTTTTAATATGACGGCATATTTTTGTACTTTCCAGGAGATATTGTTGCGTTCATTCATTGAGCTGTCCATACTAGCCCTGGCTACTGTTACTTGGGCTTTTAAATACGTGAGCAGCCAAAAATACATATAAAAAATCAAAGATAAGACAGAGATCGCTGTGCCATATTCCATGCATATTGTTTTCCAAAACATCTATTAAAAATAAATGCTTTGTTCGTGGCATTAGATGTTAGTTTTATAGCCTGTTAGGAATTTGACCCCTCTGACTTGTGTTTTCTTGTCTTACCTACAAATTCCCTGAATGTGTGACGGATTAATGTAGAAAAGCAGAAACTGTAGTCTCTCCACCTTCTGGGGGCTCCATGTGAATCAATCTATATGAGCAACAAGGAAACGCAGGGTGACCTTTGACCTCTGTGACCTGTTCCTGTTGTGATCATCTGCTGAGCTTAATGCGCCGCGTCGTCCCACCTCGGTCACAGCGAGGAGGAGATGAACCCTGTAAGCAAGGCCGCTGTCAGCGGCTTAGTGCTTTTCCTTTTTTTATGACCGAATTCCATCACTCCCGGATGTGATACTCCTGGCCGCGGGACTTCTGCGGCTGAAGCAGAGGAGAAGAGCCCGTTTTACTAAAACAAAGTGATTTAGTGAGCTGTCACCTCATCTAGTTCAGGCCTCAGCAGGAGTCCCGCCCGTAATATAGAGTAAATGGAATGAAAGTCAGGCCGCATTGAACAAGCTCAGTCAGGTCTGAGTCGCTGGTGGATGTGGACGTTCGCCCCCTGCTGGTGAGGCGCCAGCAGCACCACCCCTGGTCCTCTCACGACTTTACAGTGTCCTTGGTGACCTTCTTCCTGAGTGTGCACATCATTTCCACCGGCACAGGATACGTCTGGGGCCTACAGTACAGTCGAGGCACTTCAAGAATCAGCTGGCGAAGGCAAGGCCTTCCAGATGGTCCTTCCTGTGACTGTGTTGACTGCCACACCCATGCTGGCCCTTGGCTGACCCCCCCTCCCGCAGAGGGGTCAGGAGGAGGCTAAGCCCAGCTAACAGCCTGCTGACAGCTGACAGGCACGCAGATGAAATCCAACCAGCCGACGTTGTCAACATCAAACCAGTTGTTGTTTGTGCAACCTCGAGCACTCAGACGGTCATCTTTGGCTGAGGTCCGAGTCGCCGCCGATATCCCGGGAGCATTTGCTGCCAGATGTTTCTGCCGAGGCCACACCATCAGGAGCCAGCTGGAGAGAAAGAGAACATATTCGCCTTTGCCCTCTGCGCATCACACAGTTAAAATACTTTTTACCCATAGTGCAACAGCAGCAAGGACCTCGAATGAGCGCGCTGTGTATAATAAACGAGCAACTTTTAGCCCAGTGTGAGTTTCTAATGGGCTGTGCTTACAGGAACCTTAGCTCGGCCATGCAGTGACAGTTTTAGACACGCGTTGAGTGATATGGCCTCCAGCTGGCCCTGCCTTTTCTCAGAGGCAGTCTGGGGGATTTTACTAGGCCCTGGAGAGCATCAGTGTGGCAGCATTTTCCTGCTCTGGGCACCAAGTAGCAGGAACTGACCCTAGGGCATCTGGAAATGGGCTGCGGCCGGGAAAGGAGGCTGGCAAACAAGCAGCAATGCATGTATGTCAGGTAAATGGAAGAATCCCCCAGATTAGGACCATGTCTGCCTGTCTGCCTGTCTGTCTGGCCTATCTATCTCCCTTTTTCTTCTCAACCTCTTCCAAATGAAGAATTTGATTTAAGAAAAAGCTAAAAAAATACATAAATGCATGTCAGCGATGAAGGCAGTCTATCAAATATGTATAGCAAAGTGGAAGATATATAATTTTAACGTAAAGAACACAAAGTATCAGTGTGTAGCAGTTCTCTCCTTGACACACTATACTGACAAGTTCCTCATCACTTGACGCTAACCGAAAAATAGCACAGCGCGTGAAAATAGCACAGAGAGCACGTGCTCTCCAGGTCTTGACTGCTTCTGCCAGGATCCAGGAAGTCTTTTGTCACAAGCTCTCATCACCGGATCCAATTTAAACAATAATTTGAGTGCTTTTTGTGTTTCGAGGCTTATGTACTCATCAGCTGTTCAAATAGCCTTAAAACGTTGCTTCCATCCTACGCTGTGTCTTTAATTAATTTTTCTTTTCACGCATACTTTGTCCCCTTTCTGTCTGCTTTGGCGGCTGCTTTTTCTCAGTGAGGTAGGCTGACCGACAGCAGTCGTCCGACCTCAGCTGCTCTCCGGCACACAAACCCAGGAAAAGTATTTGCCTGGCCAGCTCCGGTCTCCAGTGCTTCCTAGTGTGGGAAAAAAAAACGCTGCTCGTCAAAGGCCTGATCCCTGAACATCCTCTTTGGTATAAATGCGCTGGTGAGCCAGCATGCCCCAAACAACTGACTCGAAAGGGGTTGTTTTACGTCTCCCCAATGGCAAAGAGCCTGCAATTCAGCCTAAGAGTTTGAAACATCCCCCACCAAACCCTCTCATGTTCTCATTTATCATTCTAGGCAGTCACTGATGTTTACTTATAAAAACTCACCCCTTCCTCATCACTATATCTAGTCCACCTGCAAGGCAGGACCTCAATTTACGGTTTGGGACTGCAATGCCAAGGGGGGAGGGGAGGTTCAGTAATTGCTTTAATACATATCTTCAGCTTCTTAATGTTTTCCATATTTGCCTCGCATCTCGAGAAAAGCCATCCATCAGAATACTTCTCACTGTGTAAGTAATCTCAGTGATATATGGAAAGCTGACTTCCTCTGTTGCAATCTGCACTATTTACATCGTATCAAGTGAATGCGCCCTGGGGGGGGGGGGGGGGGGGGGGGGGGGGGGGGGGGGGGGCGGGGGGGGGGGGGCGGGGGGGG
>JABFDZ020000043.1:11725515-11743401 GCA_019775955.2 Pollimyrus isidori
CCCTCCCCCCCCCCGCCCCACACGTCCCCCCCGCCCCCCGCGCGGCCCCCCGCGGGGGGCGGGCGCCCCCCCCCCGGCACTCATAAAGTTGACAGTTGCTCACTGAATACCCCCCCCCCAGACCATGCTCATGGCCCTGGACCATTCTCTTTCTTCTTCTGCTTCTGTGATGGGGTTGGGGGGTCAGGGGTCAAAGGTTCACCGCTCTCCTTATAATAAAGTACTATTCTTGTAAATTGCCCTGATATCATTTTTTCACTCACTATTCCCATTCTGTTCCTCCCTGGCTGATTTATGCTTGTGCCCTGTGTCATAACGTTAACTACTCCACTACCCCCCCACACCAATTTTCTAAAATAATTACCTCAAATGTACTTTACAAGAAAATGCTAAACATGTTACTTTAAGTCATTAAGCTGCAACTGTGATTGACTTTTTTCTTAACCGTTTCTGTCTAATTTAACCACATAATTGAGCTAATTATACATTTTTAAAATCATTACACCCATTCAATAGGCTTGCTTTTAAAAGATGGAATGAAAATCAAACTATGTCAGACAAGAGCAATTATAATTTTTAGACTCCAAACTGTGTACAATGGCTCTCCCGCTCAGATTAAATCCGAACTAAATTTTAAACTCAGACCAAAAAAATAAAAATCAATAACTCTCACTTTTTCCATCTATACATGCTCGGGGATAAGTTCACTGAAACCAAGTCACAGGGATGTAGATATTTCCCAAGAAAGGCAAGCCAAAAGACAGGAAAATCTTTAGACGGGACATGGGGTCCTGGCAGGATACTCCAACATGCTAACTCACTGAACAGCTGGTGTCCGGCCTGAGGAAGGGGAGCAAAGAGGCAGGTGAGGAGACTTGGAGCCAGCGACCCGAAGCCATGAGGATACAGCAGCATTTTCACTTTCGGCCAACAGCACTTAATCCTTAATCTGCGATGCAATGAAAGTGGAACTGTGCAGTCAATGCAGAAAACTTGATAAATGACTGCAGATTTCTTCTTTAGAACAAGGCACGCTGGGTTCAAAGTGACGTGACATTCGCCCACATGTGTGACGAACGGTTCCCAGCAGAGACCCCCGGGTGAAATCACAGTGCGGTCAGGTCGCCTTAAACTCGTCTCCCTGCTTTAAGTCACGTACCACAGGCGTACACGTGACCCATGTGACCAGGCCTGTTCCGACGCGCGACGCTTGTTTGTCAAGGGAAATGAGTGATTTACACCCTGAGCTTGTTTTACTTCGTGTTCTGGATACCCCTTGGGCGGAAGTGACCTCTGGGTCGGGGGTGGGGGGCGTGCTCACGGCACCCTCCTGCTCTGCCCAAGGTCATGCTGGGAAGTATTTAATAACTCTTTAATCCTCACCGCAGCAGAAATGATAACACCTCTGTTTTTCTTGTCTATGAGTAGATTTATTTCGGGGTGAGATTTGCCCAGGGGTGGGAAAGCCGCCTCTATGTCAGGACAGCAAAAAATGACAGGACCATGCTGGCCAGGCTAAAGAAAGCCTGGAATTAGGGGATATGGAACATTCTGGATAATTCTGTTCTTTGGTCATTTCCTGAGCTGTGTGGGTGTATCCTTCCCATCGCCCCGCCCACCTCACACTTCAACACGCGGCGTTCCAACATCCCGAAACGGCTCGCTGACTGAATGCAGGGCCCGGATAGCCACCGGCAGTGAGAAGGTCAGCGCCAGGCTTCGAAAGAAATAAAACAATCAAAAACAGGAAAAAGACAGCTTTCTTCGCATGCCTAGGAAAGCTTGTGCTGATTAATTTAAAGGCTTCTTTGCTCTGCTTTCCGTCATGGGGCATTTGCAGACCAAATTCTCCGTATAGGTTCTGCACAGTTTGATCTCCACGAACCTGCTTTAGAAATTATGTCATAAAATATTAAGTTGATGTGACATTTTTAAATCACATCAAAAGGTCCCCCTGAGGATGCTTTTACTATCTCTCTTATTTTTACAGTGACTGCGAGGGCTGGAGGTGAAGTCACACTAGCGGCAGCCCTTAATCTTCGATGCTTATGTGAATGCAAAGATTGATTGGAATGTAAGGTAATAGAGGCAATTGGGATGAGTGGCACTGCAGCAGTACATGGTAATAAAAGCCAGTAGATTAACCTAACATCTGCCATTGACAGAACCACTGCCGGCCCCCAGGAGAATCTGGAATATTCTATCTAAGTGTTTAGTCTTGGAAAGATGTGGAAGCTGAGAACTGGCCATCTCCTTCGGAGAACCCCTATTAGCATTGTGCATCTAGTCAGGAGGTTAACCCATGACCCGTGACCCTGGTGGTGCTGAATTGTGGGGTGACCCTGTTACCCAGCGCTGGCATGAGGGTATCTGTTCCCTACAGTCGCCATGGTGACAGCTGGGTCTGTCATGGGCCTGTATGAATCCCAGTGTGGCGTCCAGAAACCCCTCAACTCCCAAAGACAACCTACCCCTCCTCTTCTAGGAGGAACAATGGCAATGTTCAGAAACGGGTTTGAGAGAACACGAGTGACATCAGCAGCAGAAGAGGGGCTACAGGGGCACTGGATCCAGCTGAAGGATGATTGGCCACTAGAATGCCTCCTGTCCTGTCTCTCACCAATTCAAAACACATCATTGGCTAATAAAAAGGTTGGCCCCTCTGGATGAGTTATGACCCCTCTCATGCCCCCCAACTTAAAAAAAATCCTGTAATCGCCCCTGATCAGCAGCCTCATGTTCCTGCCCCATTATCTCCACCCCCTTCTTGTGCTGGTCCTGGACCTGCCACTCACTTCTCCACCAGTCATCCCAGTGAATTCTGAATGAAGCATTCTAACTATGGCGTCTGGCCAATTATGCTACAGTGCTTTTGACCTTTTCTGAGACTTCATTGATCTTGTGGCTTTTCTTCCTCATATTTTTGCATATTTTCTAAGTGTTAAGCCAAGGTGAGAACTTGAGTGATTCATTCTCTGTCCTTGAGCACCATGAAAACATTACAAAGGCATAACAGTGAATCCCTCCCATGTAAACAGTAAACTTGCCTAAACATTTTCCAGAAAGTAATTGCTCTTAAACATCCTGAGAAGCGGAGAGTCTCTTTCAGAGGCCAGCATCGCTCCGCTGAGTCCCCATCGCCATCGATCGCCATGCCTCTTGCCTTTATTATAGCCGGTAATTGGCTCGGCGGAATTCTCGGCACTGGAGGGATTCGCGTGATAATCAGTCACACGCTGATCAGCTTTGGGTGTTCATGGAGAAGAAGGGTAAGCTGAGGAACGCCACCTCAGTTCTCCACCAACATCACCTGGACTACATGTGTGAAGAACAGGCATGGACAATAAGAAATAGTATTGCCATTTGATGCGGGTATTTCACATGTAAGCAATCTCTCCAGTAAAACAATTATTAACCTGTTTTTTTTTTATTGACTTTTGACGGTCTGGCATCCTGCATGGACTTGGCTCCAGGCTCCCTGCAATGGATGAATATTGTTATTATTTCCAAACTTTAAATAACTTGCATGCTTTTGGGGTGCCATTATTCTTAAAGGGCCAGCAGACACGGCATCAGATCGCTATTGTATTACAACCCAGGCAGGTAATGCTAAGAGCCTGGCTGGAGACAGGAGATGACAGACAGGCTGGTGGTGGGGGTGCTATAGGGTCAATGTCAGCCCCCTTAATGGGCACAGTTCAGAAGATCCCAGTATCCCAGCTCTACTGGGTCCCATTAGGCAGCCAGTGTCTCCCATGGGTTTCCGGGCCCTGCCAAGCTGTGGTGTCACACTGGGAGTCTGGCCCTCGCATTCACCCTCCCCCCCCATTCTCTTTTTTTCCACGTTTATGGGGTCTCAGCAGAGGGAACATGCACAGTCAGTTTTTATATCAGTCCAAATACCAATAAAATAGAAATATTCTGATGGACTGTTTGCACAGTGAAGCCAATTTTGTGTTTGCGACTGTCAGCATTTTTAATTACGCGAGGCAGTCCGTTATTTCTAAAGAGTAGCAAATGATGAAAAGGGCAAGCTGGGAGCTAAATGATTAGACCTGAGCTGCCACCCTTTAAGACGATGAATGTCAGCCCCTAAAGACCACAGATGCTGGCTTGCCCTTGGACAGAGTTAATCAACTGTGGAATTTGTGAACTACAAATATGTCAGAGCTGAAAACCGCGGCCGTCCTAATGGACGGTTTGAAAAGGTTAAATCTGATTTTGGGGGGAAAAAAATGTCAGCGGTTGGCTGAACGGCTCATTGTGATGTAATGGGGAGGAATGTCTGGTCCCGGCCCCAGTTCTCCACTTGGGTAGAGCGCAGCTCGCCGCTCGTCAGGCACGTCGCTGGGCTTGACGTGCCCGAGTGGTTGCCGTGGACGCGGGTATTTTTAGCCTGGCCTTCCAGGGGATTCTTTTTTTCCCAGTATTCCGCGGAACGTTTGCTTTGCGGCTCTTAACTCACTCACCTGTACCCCATAACGTTTGGCTCATTATTGCACTTGCGCTGCGGCCAAATTTCTAAGTGGAACAGCATATGCTTAATGTGACGGGATGCGAGACGTTTCCCAACTCGCTCGTAGACTGCTTCGCCATCGCCTAAACTGAAGGGAATTTAATGCGTCCCAGAGATGGCGGCGTGCCTTACAGATCGCACAGCCCACGCGGGAAACCTCCACGCGGGAGCCAGCTGATCACCCCAGTCACAGAAGCCATATCGACTGAGCTGCCGATTAATGCTTTCTCTTTCAAACGTTTGTGGGCCCACATGGCTGCGGGGGATGAAAAGAGCCTGACCCAATCATTTTTCTGCAATATAATATTTCATATTTTACTTCGGGAAAGATGCGTTAATATCGGGGCAGTTTTAATTAAATAGGTCAAACTGAAATTAATTGAATTCCTTAATGGACTATATTTTCTAATGTATTCACTTTTTAATGAATATGTCCATCATATTGTTGCAAATTGAATGCAGAGCAGGCCAGAGGTACCTAATTAATAATTAATAATTATGAGTTGGTTTATCACGGAAAGGCTTGATAGAGTTCAGCCTAGGGCATTTTGTCTGTGAAATGTAATTTAAGGTAGATCTGAGTGTGTGTGCATGTGTGTGTGTGTGTGTATTAAGTTTATATCACATTAAGGGGACCAAATGTTTCCCACAATGCAATAAAAACCTGTTATTTTAATATTGTGGGGACCATTTTGTAGGTCCCAGAAAGATGTGAAATCAATCAAAAAACTAAAAATGCCAAAAGTCTCGTATTTTGTTTGGTTACTTATAGGTAAAGTTAGGGCTGGGAGGGGTTAAGGTCGTCATGCTGGGATTAGAGTTTTCCTCATAGAGAAGAATGGAGAGTCCCCATAAAAATAAAACCTGTGTGTGTGTGTGTGTGTGTGTGTGTTACAGTAGGTGTGGGGAAGGGGCGGGGTTTAAGGGAGGATCAGGCCACAGAAAGTGCAATCTGATAGGTGCCGGTGGGGACGTCATGGCTTGCAATCACCCAATAAGGCTGGGCGGGTGGCCACTCTAGCGCTTTTCCATCAGCTATCTGGGCTTCTCTGCTTTGTAAACATCTGTAAAATGATACCATGTAACACGCCAGTTTGTGCTTGATGTCTGTCACTCGCTTGCTGTTCCATTCGGCTTGTCTTAGTCATCAAGCAGTTACTTCATTGACTGCATTGTGCCTTCTGATGCCCAACTGAATATGGGATGCAATATGAATTACAAATAAATTGTATATGGATATATGCTACATATATTAATGATGATTACTTTATGTGCTTTTGATAAAAGTTTACACGCACATTCAAATGTGAAAGATTTATTCGTCATGTATGAAACAGGTTTGTGTTGAATTTTTCCACATACACCACATTGACATATTATCCACTCATTTACAGTTCTCTGTCAGTTATAATTCCAGGGAAACTGAAAAATGTAAAATAAAATCCGTTTAAAAATATTATTCATACAGCATGAGACGGTGGTGATTTAAAGAAGAGGCGAGTGGGTGCCAAAGCCGATTGGCCGTTAAAATATTCCCATGAAGCGACGAGAAGGACGGAGGATTGATGGATGAAGGCGCGGGGCAGGGGGCGCCGACGTGCTCTTCAGGAGGATTCCTGCTTCTCCACAGAAGTTCAGCAAGCAGACGTGCGCTTTTTTTTGTCTGCCTTCAGGATTTATGCGGTGGAAGTCGCGGAGGAGCACGCTCTCCAGATTCTGACCTTCGGGGTGTCATTCGAGGCGGCCGGCTCTCGTCACACGGGGGACATGGGAAGAGGGGGGGAAAAAAACGGCTTAGTAAAACCAGATTTAACAGCAGAATGTGACGGGAGAGGCCGTCCCTGCTCTTGACCCACCCAAACACCCGAAACGATGTCGCGAAGCTCACAGTGGCCAGGTTGGGGGTGGGGGTTTGAGTTATTTTCTCAACACAAATGTAGCCTTGTGACAAAGACCGTGACTGTCTTGGACAAGACATGCCTTATATATTACAGCCGAGTGGCGATACGGACACATATCGCTGTTTGTAATTTACTCTTACATTTTCTCTCCCTTCCAGGTGGCGAAGGTTAGTTTTAGTCTGAAGGTCTTCCTCGGCTTGTATCGCGAAATAAGTTTGTGGTGGTGCCGTAAATTGACGGCGGCCCGGAAGAGTGAGACCTGCGGCATCTCGCAGACCTCCGCGTGGTGGGGGTGGGCATCCCGAGAAAAGGGGCCAGCCACGGACATCCAGCACCAGTTACCTTGAAGGAGGTGTTGTCCTCCAAAGCACTGGGGGATAATAGCATATCCCAAGTCATGGTAGATAATGGATCCCCCCCCCCCCAATTCTAGCCTTTTAATTTTGTTCTAGGATGGGGGGGGGGGGGGGTGTTGGGGGGGGGGGGCAGAGAGAAAAGATCAGAAAAAAGATCAGGAAAAAGCAGCTCTTTATATTGACGCAGAAGGACCTTGAGCTTTGAACCCCTAAGTGGAGGGTCTCCTCTACAAGGCCCTTGCTCACGGCCCAGAGTGAAGCGTATTAAGGGGCTTAATTGCATGGTGAGAGGCAGCCAAAGAGTACCCAGCTTTGGGCAAATGATCCTTCAATTGTGCACCGAAGGGTGAGGAGGCGCTGGGGCAGGAGTGGGGAGGGTATCCAGACTGGACTCCGATGCGGCATGGAAAACCATCTGCGCCTTCCCTTTCTGTCGTACGTGTCTTCGGAGCGATATGGCGGGAGAGAGGGCAGCACAGAAGAATCCCACTCGCGTTCCGGGTCTGTCTCCGTTTTGGCGTCGTTTCTATATTTCTGAATTCCAGAGCAGCTTTCCGTTCCCTTGAGCTGTGGAACAGAGTCACTCCTTCAACCCTTTCATGCGGGAAGCCCCCACTCGTGAACTGTGATTTGAGGCTATTTTAGGTAAATAGAAGCTACTATCCACTGAGTCCTGGAATAGCACAGGTGAGGGTGATAGAGTCTTAACCAGCATTGAAGGAATGTCAGCCAA
This sequence comes from Pollimyrus isidori, assembly GCA_019775955.2. NCBI lineage: Eukaryota > Metazoa > Chordata > Actinopteri > Osteoglossiformes > Mormyridae > Pollimyrus > Pollimyrus isidori. Next base: position 11,733,022 of record JABFDZ020000043.1, read on the forward strand.
GGCAGGCCCACCTAAGGGATCTGGAAAGGCGTCGGAAAACCATGGGAAAAAATGGTGATCTTTGTTTTTCTGTATTTTCCATACATGAAAGTATTAAGATTATTTAAAATGTCTATTTTAAGAAACAATAGTTTGTACTGAACACACTTACACTGGGGCAAAATATACATAACCAAGCATACACAAAATACCTCTACGTGCTGGGATATGTCATAATTTTTCTAAATGTGCTTCAAATGTGTAACAAACCAGTCTTCAGACCATATTTTTATACCAAACATCTCTTTCCCTTGCCCTTCAGTGGGGGACTGTTCATATTAATAATCTACTTCTGTAGGAATGAGCACGTGCCGAATTGGGTGAATGCCCTTTTCTGAATGACCATGATGAAGCCCACTTCAAACAAATCAATAATAACAGCTTTTAATGCTGGCACATTGAGTAAATACCACAGCAATTTCCCTGAGTACACGCCACACTAAACATCATGATAAACACTTGATGTGCCTGTCTCCTGTCCAGGTTACCTCACTTTGTGGGGTAAAGAGTGAGTGCACAAGAAAATCAAATGTCCCTAGAAAGGTGACAGAAGTGAAAAAAATGAACTGCTTCCTGGATAGGACAGCAAATCACTGACCAGCCTCAGATCTCATTCCTGATTGGCCAGGTAGCTTCTCATTGGGAGGATTTGCAGGGAGAATTCTGAGGAAATTCTGTGTGCTGTAGAGTTTGGTTAGAAAACACAGTCCTACATCAAAGCTGCAACCTTCTGCCTCATCAGGTGCCCTAAGGTGATGGCTGGGGCAGAGGTGCCAGGCTCACTCAGGCAGTGAGCGGGGTCTCATTAGGACACATTTCATCCCCTGTCTCGCCTGGCACATGGACAGAATCGATGTGACCAGCATGGCCGAGAGTTGGCCTGGTGCCTTCCTCCACTGAGGGTTACCACCCAAAAGCCCACAACCTGATATATGCCCAGGAAATTTATTCTGATCCTACTTCCTCAAAAAATATTTATATCTGAGTTAAAATGTTGCTCAATCATAATCTATAACTGTCTTAAAGATGAGATAAAAACCCATGAGTGTGAAATAGATTAAAATTGAAAAATGCCTATATTTAGTTAAATCTATATAAATGACCTCTGCTGAAATATTCCCATGATATCACACACACACACCGTTCATGTATATAGGCTTATCTGTGGTCCTGAAATGCTTTTACAGCAAATTTTCCATCAGTCTGCAAAGGCAACCTAAAGCTTTTATGTCACATAGAGTAGCAGAGAGCATTCTGGGAGGCAGCACAGAGATCACCCTTTTTGAGACTCTGACAGCCCCACAGCCTTTGTCACCATGAGTGGGTGGCGGGCGGCAAGGACTAGGGGGAAAAACTAATAATTACTCTTCAATAATTGTTGTGCTTGGAAAGCTAGAAAGAAACATACTTTCCAAGAAAGACTTTTCTCTCTCTGACAACAAGATGTCCGTCACGGCTCACCCGACTTTCCCGCTTGCCATTTTCTCTCCGTTCTCTGGGAAAAGAAGGGCGCCGGCCATTAATGGAACCTTAACCTCCCACCCAAATGTTGTTCTGGATTTCAAGGGCAGAAATATTTTCCTTTTCCAACTGTGGCCCTTTAAATGATTGACTCTGGCTGAAAGGGGGGGGGGGGGGTCACCCAATGGCAGATTTTGATAAACTGCCCCCTTCTCTCCCTCCTTTCTGAATCTGTGCTAAAAAGGAAACCTCTTCCTTTTCTTCCCAGGTCCTGAGAGAGACAGCTGAAAGGGTTCTGTGAGCTTAACACTGTAATCTTTCCTGTAAGTGTTTGTTGCCTTTTCTGCTGGCCCTCCTTTCAACTTTAACCTCCCACCTCTTGCTGCATGGATCATCGTGAGTAATGCAGTGCAGCCTGTGGGGGAGGGGGGGGCGGGCTCGCTGCCCCCCATCTCAAACTTAAACACTGACTTCTCCCAGACAGACTTCTAATGGGAGTCTGTAAACACTCGGCATATCGCTTTGCTTTTCATAATTACCGTTTTAACAGCAGAACAGAGGGAAAATACACATGGCAGATTGTGTTTGACAACCTTGATTTAGTGGCCCTGTCGTCGCGTGTCTTGGTTCATCACTTTGATTTTCCCCTTTCAGATGAAATGTTCGTTGGATATATCGCGGGCCGCGGTGAAATATACACGGGGCCTGCCTCTTATCGTCTGAGTTTATTCACGGCCAATCAGGGGCGGGAAGGCGATACAGAACTGCTCATTCAACCAAAACCTGTGTCTGTACTGTATGTGACATGAAGATGGTCCCTAAAGGGCCGGAGAAAATAACGGCCAGCAAATATGCTTCTAGAACAAATAAATGCCAGAGAAACACTTATGCTGACTCATTATAAAGATCATTATTGTTTTTCTATTTTGATTTTAAAATAAAATAGATTATTACCCAAAGTATGGCTCACATGTTTAGGGAGTATTCTGATTGAGGTTAATACCCTCTGATGCTGTAGTGAGAACAGGGTTACCAGTAATTTACGCTGATATTCTGTTCGCTTATCCATCGCTGTTTCAGGAGACGTGTCCTGGACTCAGCGTGTACTCGCCGCTACGGACATGTGGTGTTTTATTATGCTGATGGGCCCGGTCCAAAGACAGGGGCCCTGGCCGGTGGATGGAACACCGTCTGCAGTCAGATTTATAACCAGAGATGTTGTGACTCCAAATACGAGCCGAGTTATTTAGTGGGAGCGTTTGCGGGGGTGTCAGTCTGTCCCGGAGTGTCTCCGCCTCGATCCCTACAGGGCGGAGCTGCTCGCTGACTTTGAGAGGAAAGCGGCTGACAGACAGACTGACTGGAGGGTACGGCTTTGTCAGATGACCTCTGGGCAGACTGCAGAGCAGAAAAATAATAATACCTCAAGAGGGCAGGAGAATTTGGGGGTTACATCAACCAGACAAGGGAGAATGTAGATTCCTCCCTGCTGGTAGAGCGCCGGCTTTCTCGTAGACCTCAGTATGAAGCAGCTTTGAGGGAATAATTAGGTAACACACATCCAGGAAATTTCCAAGTTCAAGGTTCAAGCTTATTGTCAACTTGGTACAATGAGGTACTTACACAGACGCCACACAAAGACCGCCAATTTAGAGCAAATTAAAGACTGACAATGGGGGACAGCATCAAACAAGAAGGACACAGGAACAGTAAGTCATGCATATCTGTGAATGACGCAAGACACTGCATCATGAAGCCTCCTGCAAAATGAGCAGTAGTGACAAAGTATAAGTCTGCATGTCCAGAACCTTCATCTTCAGGATCTAGAAGAACCTGCGTCCACTGTGGCTTTTTTGGTAGTGTTGTTGATGTTTTAAAATGTGCCACAACCCTTTTTTTTAGGCACATGTAAAAATGTGCAGTTTGACATCTGTATTCACGCTAAAGTGCATCTGCTGAGCCTTTAAATCCCAGAGGCCATGCCGAGTTTTCACACGCCGCTGAAAAACCACCCGCTTTCGCGATTCGCATGTCACACACATTCCCCCGCAATTAAAAGCCGCTTCGGAGCGGGACGTTCCTGGTACGAGCAGTGCCACCGTGGCCCTGTCACACGGCTGAACGCCGGCGAGCGGGCTGGCAATTAAAACATCACAGGTTTACAGCGGCACCCCATAATAAACAGAAATCCACTTCGACGGCGGGTACATAATTATCGTCGGAACACCTCGCGTGGATAATTGGAGATCCGAGTCAGAAGTCGCCGTGCGGAAGCCGTGACAAGTCTGGGCATGCCCGCCACAGAGACGTGACATTAACGCACGGCCCCGCTGCAGAGCGACACGGGCTGCAGAATAACTGTTGCATTTATCGATCATTTCCTCGTCATTCTGTGGCAGAACGTGGATCCACATGCATCGCACAGTTAGAGGGCGATATCCCAGCATGCCGTTCTTTTTCAATAGGTGGTAGCAGCATTGGCATAGCAAGATGCCATCTTCGGAGCTGTGATGGGCATCTCTGACATCTTGGGAGATTTTCTGGAGACTCACGGAAGGGGAACATGAGGTGGCTCAACAGGTGGCCTGTCCCCTTGCAGGTCCAACACTGGGAGTTTGAATATGGGCCTCCTCAATGTAATATTAGCACAAAATTAGCATACTGGAATTACTTTGTTTTTCCATAATTCATCTTGCTCTCCCTTGAGATACAGTTATACGTATTCAAATCGGATAACACAGCTTGAGGTCCGAGGGCAAGGTAACCTGTTTGTCCAGCACCCCTGAAGAAGTTTAGGGATGGTAAGGGCTTTGCTCAGGGAGGTGTGACTATTCTACTGAGGCCGGGAGTCAATCCTGGAACCTTCTGATTCACGGGCCCTAACGTGCTGAGCCCAAAGGTGCCTTCATACCTTAAGACCGCTAGTACTTTTACTGGGAATTATCACTGGCGCATCCACAGTCCCGCATCTCAGGAACCTCACAGCCACCCTCACATGTCGGCCCCTGAAGGGGGAACTCATGCAGCACGAAGTATCGATAGGACGAGATCACCGGAGAGGGGAAAACCAATCAGATGATGTCACTGGGAAGAAAAATAAAACTGTGAGAACTTTATCAAGCTGCGTATCGCAAAACATTTAAGACAACAAACACTGATGTGCGCGTAAGAAAGGAATTTCCTCTCAATTCTGTTTGCCATTTAAACAAAAAAAAAACCCTCCATGGAGTGAACAAAGAAAGGAAAATGATGGAATTGACATTGCCTCCAGCAACCTTGCACACCAAAGCTTATAATTTGATCTTTCTTAGGGTTCTTTTTTTTTCTAAATAGCAATTAATCTAATTTAGGCTCTATTTTCCTTCTGAAGTGAAACAGAGAGTTTCTGTTTTGTTCACATTGGCTTGGACTCCTCAGCTCTTCCTAGCCATTAAAGGCCCAATTACTGTCACCTTCCGCTGAAGAGTGCTCCTTTTTTACAGGGAATCTGCCAGTCGGCACTAAGAGGACTACCGTGTAATATGCATTAATTGCCCTGTTACACTGGTAATTACCCCTTTTTCAAACCCCTCAGTAAACTGTCATGCCCGGGCAAGACTGCCCTAAAACTGATTGCTCATTTGGGACCGACCCACGCGACGGGAGCGGAGTTGGGCCTTCGTCAATTATCCACGGCACCGCTGACAGTCCCGGGCATCTCCAATCAACAGTCCGTCGTATCCGTAACTAACAATGAACCCATCTTCAACCAGCCCTCCCGTGGATCCACAAACAGCAATCAGACAGATTTGTAACCAACAGGCTTACTGACTTGTAGCCAGTGATCCCGGAGATCTGGAGGAACCTCTCCCTTAGATCCGTCACAAACACTTAAGGGATCAGTACCCGCCAAAGCCATAGATCTTCAACCTGAAACAAATCTGTAATCAACATCACCTGAAAAGTCAAGTCAAAGTCATGAAGACCCTTGACCAGTGGTACTACAGACCCGTAAGAAATGGACAAGCACCAGATCACTTCGGGGAGCCAAGGCTGAAGCATGAGCTGTGTGATTTACATCACATTCAGAAATCATGTCTTCTCTGCCAGCAATGGTGGACTTAAAGAAAATATCTTCTGTACTGTAAAGTCATGATCAACAAATATGAAGATCTGTAGATTGTACGCATATTGTACAGAGCTCAACAGAATAGCTTCAGTCTCTGATTAAACAAGGAGGTTGTGTAAAATGATCCAGCATAGCATTAAAAATTGCCCACTGTGGCCCTATCAAAATCTAGCCTCTTAATCATCCCTTGTATATATCTTTTCTCATGCCTCTTCACCACCATAGCCACTGTGTGGTGAGCATGTCTTAAGAGTATTATATACAGGTAACATTCATTCATTCACTCATTCATTCACTCATTCATTTATTCATCAATTAGTTTGCTTCCACAATTTGCACCACAATTAATTGATTTTTTTAGAAGACACATTAGCAAACTTCCCGCCTTATCATTGGCCAAGTTTCTGTGCAAAAGAGGACAGAAAAAAGGCGACGTGAGCACTGTCAGGTGACGAGACAACCCCAGTAGACTGGGTGACGTTAAATTACGCATGCTGCCATCTTTCACACTGTGATATGAGTGCGATGTACATGGTGTTAGCTGAAGGTTCCCCTTAATCTTCATAGCTAAATCTGTTTTCAGGTTTTGAAGATGGTGGTATCAGACTAGACCCTGCATGAATCACCCTACTTCAGAATGCAGAGGGTGCCGTCTCAGTCAGATTTTAGCTATTCCAACATCTGCTCCAGATGGGGTCCTATGTCAAAAGCATCTCTGCTTACTCAGTGTGAGTCACCATACGCCTCGTCTGCCATAGAGCGGCACTGGTTTGGCCCATCAGCATACTATGGTGATACTTCACATTGAATTGCTGAGGTTTCTATAGCTCTGTGATCTGCTTTCCTCAAACATTTCCACTGATATCTCCACAATGGCCAACCTCAAATTCTTTGAAAGCTCTGTTCAAGAGTTATGTCAGCTGGCATAAAGGTTCCCCTTTTTATGTTCTCGTTCAGTAGGGATTAGAACATTAAACCAGATCAGGAATTTTGCGAGTCACACCAAAGGAACTGAAGTATGGAGTTAAAAATATCTGGCTAGAGAACTTGAACTTAAAAATATTAAAGAAGAAATATGTCTAAATTTCCATCGGCATGACAATGTGTAATCACATATCATAAATGGTTTAATGTATTTTTCAGTTAAACACACATATATAAAAATTCCTAGCCAAACATTAATATGGGGTCTAGAGAATAACTCCTTGCTGGAAAATTATTGTGTAATAGTGACATGCTATAAAGTAGCATGGTATGGTAATGTAATGTAAGTCAAACTAGGAAAACTGCTCTTTGGGGCTTTGGGATTAAGCTCAATCCTTTTATGATGTTAATCTTTATTTTGAATCAAATCTGTATGAATATGCTTAAGAAAAGGCTACTTGTGCCTGGTGTGTGTATGTGTGTGTGTGCGTGTGTGGTTAAGTATATATTACATTGTGGGGACCATCTCACCAGAAGGGGAGACTTAACTTTATAAAAATCTGTGACTGCAATCAAAAAAATAAAAATGCCAAAAGACTTGTGATAGAAGCCTGTTATTTTGATGATTGGGGGACCATTTTTATGTCCCCCCCAAGGATTCAATCAGAAAACTAAAAATGTAAAAAATCTTGTATTTTGTTTGTTTCCTTATGGTTAAGGATACGGTTGGATAGGGGTTAAGGCAGTCATGCTGGGATTTGAGTTTTCCCCATAGAAGTGAATGGATGGTCCCCACAAAAGTGTGTTTGTGTGTGTGTGTGAGTCAGACTTGTTGGCACTCCACATTGAATTTGATCTCCTTTTCGGGAATGACCCCTTTCCTACAAGAGCTCTGCATCCCTCAGTGGGGCAGGAGTTCCCGGACAGAGCCCCTCCAGCTCTGCGGCCTGTTTACTGCAACGCAGACCTTCCCGCCGCCTGGTGCCGGCAGCCCGGGGGCACCAGGAACACCGGGGACCAGGAGCAGGCCCCCACACACCCCGGATAGTGTTACAGTCAGAACTGTTGCTGATTACGGCTGGGGTTAGGCAGAACTTGTCACAAATTGGAAACATATTAGCAGCCAGGGTTAAAGGCAGGATTAGTCTAGGTTTCGCCAAGGTAGAGCAAAGAAAAATTGTAGGCAGTTTACAGGGGTATGGTTTCACCCCCTGGAGAGTGCTTAATTATTGGCAAGCCGGCTGTGAGACCACAATATCACGTTAACAGCCCTGGTATCCCCCTGACATTGTTGTTCTGTCTGTCCTGGCCAATCCGGCGGCTTCCCTTGCCAATGTCAGCTTAATTTCATGACTACGGTTCCAAGAGAGGGTAATTTATCACTGGGGAAAGCCCAGTGTTAGGGGCCGTTTACACAATGATGGAAGAAAAACTTTATTAAGGACGGCCGGTGAGTGTGAATGTGCCTCGATGCAGATCATTTTCGTAGAGTGATGCTAAGCCACAGAAGAATGCTGCCATCTCAACACAGATATCGAACAATTACATATTTTGCGTAGTATCTGAAAATCTGAAGTCCCAGCCTTGTTAAATCTGAAATATGACCGGAAAGTTTTTTTTATTAAAAGAAAAAAAAGTGATACATCTTCAGTCTAACAGAAAATTATCTGCCTATTTTAAGAATACGAAAAACATATCGGTAACACTCACTTTACTTTAAAGTGTTTTAGTAATGTATAAACACATTCATAATGAATGCATAAAGCATTATAAACATGACTATAAATATTTATGAAACGCATTATAACCATGTGTATTAAGATACCTTCATAATGCATTATAATAGACAGTATAAGCATTAAGGATGTGTTTATAATGCATTATAGATGAGAGTTCCATTAGGCAGTCATATAATAATAACTTGCCTATAATGTGCTATGCCTTTTGATGGATATTTATAGTCATATTTATAATTCTTTATGAATGCATTACAATTTATTATGAATGTTTTTATAAATGAGTTAAACCATGTGAGTCTTTTTTCGCACCCACAGGTTTTCCTCTGTGTAGCAGGAAGGGCAGAGTGTTGTACATACACAGGAGAGCACACCACTTCTCTGAGGGCCCTAGGCTGACGTGGGTGGGACGGAGACTAAAAGCGACCATTCACACTCTATTAAAGACAAAAGTGAGGGAATTAAAAATGACCTGTTATTCCAAGCATGTAGTGGTATTGGTAGAACTTACTGATCAGGGTTTGGGGGCGAGGTGCTGTTGGTAAAATTTCCCGATTGGGGGAGGGAGATATCACGCCAGGAGGTCGATCCGACAAATTGAGGAAGGTCCATCTTCTGCAATGGCCCTGTAGCCTGTGATAGCCTATGCCTTACTCTGCCACTGAAGCTATGGTCAGTCTGGGATCGTTGCATACATTAATTTAATTGTGTTTTCTACAAGTGTTCAAAATTTGTCTGTCACTCTATCAGGGTAGAATCAAGCACAGGAGATGTTAGGCTTCTAACATTGGACTGTTTTCTTCTACTGTTGGGCTACTTTGTGTCAGTTCGCTTAGCAGTAAATAAGACGGGAGCCCTCCACTGGTCTCCAGTGTGAGAAGAAAGATGGGCAGTGTGAAGTCTCAAAGTAGCAATAGTGCTTTAAAGCCTTTAAATTGGGTACAGCTTTTTCTGTCCTGAAAACTGGCGCAAAAAAAGGCAAATAACAGACATGTGGCTAAAATTTTAATGATTCTATTATATCATATCTATAAATGTAGCTTCTGGAAATTCTGTCTCCATAGGGCCCCTAGTTTTCGAGGCCCCAGGTGGCTGCCTACACTTCCTTATGATAAGTCCGCCCCTGGGTGAACTGGTGCACAGGATTATGCAGCAAACTTTCACATTCACAGCCCACGAGAAGACCATGTTCTATGACCAAGTGTGGTCTCTGTGTGGGAAGAGAAGGTGGTCCGCCATAAGTCAGACCATAAAAGACCCTTTTTTGCATACACAAACAAGCCATTTCCATTCAGCACTTAGCATTAGCTCTGATTCTAAGGTTAATAAAGGGCTCATTTCCGAGCCATTGTGTGATTTTTTTTTCCTCCGGAGATGTTTGATTTTGGTTTCGATTTGCTGTTGGACGGCTGATGCATGAGCTGCTGGATGCCAAGGACGCCCCCCCCCCCCATGCTGAAAACAGCCTAATCCCTTTTTTAATCTCGTAGGCTTCAGACGTTGCACACAAGCGCTTGTGAATTTCCTTCCCTTACCTACAGGGGGGTGGGGGGGGAGCAGGGGAAGGCACCACATCCTCTTTCACCATCTCACTGGGGAAACAGGCCATACAAAGTGTCAAGGAGAATCGCTGACTGCGGAGGGAGGATTATTACCCTTTAAACGCTGGATCTCCCTGGTAATTATGGTGCCAAGTTGGTGTTCATTTAGGCTACCAGTCCCTGATTATTCACTCAGCGTGTTTGTCTTTGACATACCTGAGCAGCTTCAGGCGTCTCCATGGCAATTTAAAGTGCCGGTCCGCATTTAATAACTGCCTGTCTGTGCCATCCCAAGGTCCGATGGCCCGGTTCCCTTTCTCCCCGCGTTATTTATGGACCGGCATGTTTGTCTGGTTACGGTCACCGGGGTCTGGTCCAGCAGTGGGTGTCCCTGGTCACGCCCTCTCAAGTGCAGTGTGTAAATATGGAATCCGGGGGGGGGGGGGCGCTCTGTCATCAGGTCAGTGTTATAAAGCACCGAGCCGAGAGGCTCAGAGTCGCACAGGTGTCATCCTGGGAACAGACCCTGAGCCGGGCCTTGAAACGAGCCGCCGTCGTAAACACCCATTAA
>JABFDZ020000043.1:11838193-11848539 GCA_019775955.2 Pollimyrus isidori
TTCTATTTTAGAGGGCCTACATTCTGTGATCCTCTTCCTACAAGGGCCCCTGAACCTATAGGGCCGTATAGAACAGTAGTGCTGGTTGGTTGGGGGGGCCCTCACGAACGTTTTGCCCAGGGGCCCACACAACCCATTATCCGTCCCTGCCAACATCTGATCCAGCCAGACGTGCAGCTACAAAGACAATAAGGTAATTTTTCAGCTCTGTTTCAACTGTTTGATGGAAGGAGGCCATCACTGGTGTATGCCAGTGCTAACAAACTCTAATACGTCATTAGCTGCGCTCATTCTCTTTTATACCCGCTCACTTTGAATCTGCTCCCCCAGTGGCAGGAGGAAGAATTGCGAAGGTTAAATAAGAGGGAGTTTGTTACAACTGTTACTTAGTTAAGTGCTCTGGAATCTCACAGATATCACTTCAATTCCACTAATGCATGTGTAAGCCTACAATTCCTGATTGAATGTGTTAGCGATGCAGCTATCTTAATGGGATAAAAAGCTAAGCGTGTCTGTGTTTGAAAGAAAAAAAAAAACCTATTTCAGCTCAAGTAGAGGTTAGCTGAGATGTAGTGGAAGACTTCTGTATTACAGATGAAAACATACTTAGAAGAATTTATGAGCCAAAACTCCTAGGATAAGGGATAATTTACTCTCTTGCTGGGATATGTAGCGCTCAGGGACGTAAATTGTTGCTACATTTGTTCCATAACTAGCAAGAGCGATTTGGAGCACTCAGTCAGATGTCTGACAAGACAGCTCTGGCAAATCCCCAGTCTTGATGCAGAACAACAAGAAGATTGTGCTGTCTGGTGACTCTAGGAATCCTAATATATCCTCAGTCTGCCTGCCTGTTTACAAATAATCAAATCTTCTGCAATCTTCAGTTTTTCTGCACAAGGCATAAACAAAGATAAACAAGAGAAGCTCCTGTATGTCATATAATTAGTGAACAAGACTGAAGGACTAAATCTCTAAACTTAAAAACATATGATTCGCATAAACAATAATTCAGATGTGGCTGATTATAGGATGCTGCTAATCCATATTCGCCGTTATGTTCTGGGTCTAGATACCGTTCCACTGATCCAGGCCTCTCTCGTGTAAAGGGGGCATTATGCACATACCACAGCCCTCAGAAGGTGCTGGAATGTGGGATGTCAGATGTGATAAACTGCCCGGGAGAGAGAGCGTACACCCGAAGGTCACTGTAAGGTCATTATTAGCTCGAGTTAGAGTGATGTTCTGGGAGGCTAATGATGAGGTTCAAACCCAAGGGTAGCTCACGAGCCAATACTGCAGCCCCATGAAGGAGGACCTTGATTGGATGGACAAAGGTCTTGGCGCCTGAGCCAACTTCTGTCCAACCTTTTAAAGCAAGTAAAAGCAGAAACGAGTACTTTGGAAAAATAATATCACTGAGTGGTTTCTTCCCCCCCCCCAAGGTCACTGTGATGTATGTGTTCATAATTACAGGGTGAAAGGATGGTAGCCAATCCAGAGAGAGGAGCTGTGGGTGGGCGTGGCTATCCCACAATACGCCAAGGCCATAGAGGACTTCCTGAGGACTGCCTTTATGGCCTATAAATTTTCTGGATATAGAGTTCTCTGTTAAAGATAACAAATACTAACAAAAACAGTAATAGATATGACTTAAATGTGTAAACCTTTAAGCTCTGAAATTACAACGAGATTTGTGCTTCATATTCCATCCCAGATGCATATCTTGATGTAAATATCTTGATATTTATCATAGATAGTAAAAGACATAAAGGTATTAAATGCTCATATAAGTTATTCATGTTCACCGTGACCCTGTTTGCACCGATTTAGCTATTTTGACCCATGTGAAAAGGACCCAGGCTGTCTTCATCAGAGCCTGTGTGCTTTTGCCACCTCAGTGGTTTTCTAGCCGCCCTCCATCATTTCCATGAGGCAGACATTTCCCGCGGTGGGTCGCACACAAAAGGTCTTCTGGGCTTTTGCTCCTGGAGTCGTCGGCAAGTTTTTAATGCGATTCAGCAGTGGAAGGCCGCAATAAAAAAAAAGCCACTCTGAAAGGCACAGAATATTAAAGGCAGAGAGGGCATGAATTGAGTTTGGCTCGAATACGTACATACTGAGATATGGGCTGTTCAAACGTATGTTGTGTCTGCAAACACCAGGAGGACCATGCATGGTGAGGGACAGGGAAGACAGCCACGTTGCCCACGGCGCACACCCTCTACTTCGCGACAGTATGACGGAGAGCTACTCCCATTCCGCGCCGCCCACAGTCAGGGGGCGCCACGGCAAGGGGAGATCAGCCACTGTACACTGGACCTGCCTCCTCCAAAAATGGGGGAATGCTCCGTAGGTGATCTGGTACATGTGTATCAGCTGTTTGGGTTTCCACGCATGATTCTCCACCTGCAGGGGACTCCAGCTGTGGGCAGCGGGGAAGGTGCTGCTCATAAATCAGTTCAGCTCATCTCGCTCCACTTTGTTTTTATGCACTGCAGCTCAAACAAACATTTAACAGTCATGGCGACGCCGCAGAGGAACAAAAATTTAGCTAATATCATATTGTAGCTGGCATCAAGTAGAGTTGCAAGTAGGGAATTTTCCATTAATTCCCATATATTCGCAGTGATTCCCATGGAAAGTTTCCAACCTGGAATATTTCCAAAATTCCGTAGCTTACCTTCCCATGTAATCGAAAGTTTCTAGAACTTTGCAACCCTAGTATCAACATGGAATGGAAATCCCAGAGGGAAACAGGTGAGAGGAAATTGAAACTCTCAAGAAATATTTTTGGGGGTCTAAAACCCACATAAAAGTCATGTTGAAGGTACACAAGCACAATCAAGGATATACTGCTATCAACCAGACTTGCTGTGTATTCAGACGATGTCATCTTTGTCTTATGAGTCAAACTGTATAAGACCCCGGGGTGCTTTTTGGCCAAATCAGGATCACCACTGTATATTTGGATTCAGTATCTTTGTCAGGGTTAATATCAGCTATTGGTTGTGGGTTACTCCTCAGAACAGGACACCACAACACAGAGCCTCAACCTACATTCATTCTGGTGCTTTGGCTGAACTGGCATCAGTTTATACACGCAGTTAAAGGGCTCCCATGTGTCAAAATGCCTCCACCACATAACTGAATACTGCTTCGCACGGATATGAATTTTGACATCACTCAAAGGATAATGTGGCATAGCCTGTACTTTTAGCTATAAAGAAGGACTTTTTTTAAAAAAGCTCTAAGTACCTGGAGGTCTGGTCTGATATACCAAATGTATTTTAGCCCCCTGGCCCGAAACAGATTGGCAGAGTATTGTGTCATAATTAATTAGGGGAAAGGCCACATTCAGCCCAAAGTGGATAATAATGTCCGCTACTGTATGTAAAAAATAGCATCTTTATGATTAACTTCTTCTGATTGCTGCACTGCAACGTTCAATTACAGTGCCCTGCTTTGAATTATTGTAAATGGATGCCATAATATAGATTTAATTGCTACTCTAGAGCAATATAACTCTGGCAAAATCACTGGCAAGTCAAAGGGAAGCATTCTCTGGGCGTCCCTGTTAAAAAACACGACTGTGTGAGACCGTCGTCTCTCTTGTCCCTGTTCTTGTGTTTGGTGCCGCCAATCCCGGTGGACAACGGGGACACAGGAGCATTCGTGGTAGGGAGACCCCCACGAAATGAGATCAAGTCCCTGGAGAAGACGGGTCTCAAGGCCGCACACATTCCCCCCAACCCCCGAATGGCATTCTGGGGGACACTGCCCCCCCCCAACCCCCGGAACACGTGGCTGCTCAGTCCTGCTGCTAATGACTCGCGTAGCCTCAGGCTTGGGTACATCTGCGTGCTCTTGTCCCTCCGTCATCCTCTCTCATACACCCCTCGAACACCCCCCCACCCGCCGACACCCACCGTGTTTGACAGAAAGGCTCGGTTGTTAATAATACTACTAATAATACTCCCTCTCCACAGAGTCTCTCTATCATCCCACTGTATTGACAGGTCACCATATATAACCCCAACCCACTTTCTCTGCCTGCCTGGCGGTCCTGAGCTCACCTGCAGCCCCTTTCTGGGCATCATTAGCTCACCCCCGTCCTATAGCCTACTTTTAAGACGATGACAGGAATTGGATCTTTTTTTTTCCCACAGGCATTCCCGGGGAAAAAAAACAGAAGAAGGAAAAGAGCAGCGAAATGTGTCAAACATTGAAAAGGCGTTATGAAAACGTTCCCCCAATTAGCAGCTCAAATCGAATCAAGCACGATCCCTCCTTAGAATGGCTCCATAATTCTGCTTCTTGGTATAATTTCGCAGAGTGCAAATGATCTCATCAGAGGAGATTCGCTTAATTTCCCCATCGCTTCTAATTATACGAGCAGACTACAAAATGCAGGGACCCCTCAACCGAGCGGATAAATTGATACCAGCTCAGCCAAAGCATATGTCCCGCTTATCATTTTAACTTTTTTCTACATTGGCTTTTTTTCTCTGTGTTTTTTTCCAAGAAAGGCAAAAAAGTGAGCCTGTGCTAGGAGAAATGATTAGATTCGAGGGAGATAAAATAAAGACAGATTTGATGGTATCTATGTCTGTTAATTTAACTACTGGCTTGGGCCTTTGTTGGAACATGAGTTAGTTCCAGTGTTTAACCCTACAGCACTAATTAATGCTTTCTGACATACACACTCCATCATCCACTCTTTGGGACGACGGTAATATCATTAGCCAGCGTTTAATGAAATGCAAGAATACCCTTCCTAATTTTTTCCCCCCTTTTACTTTTGATTTTGCCACTAGAGCAGAAAACAAGGATAAATCTCTGAATCTCTTGCATCCCCATAAATTGCTGGGGGTGGGGGGGGCAGGGTTTATTCTGAGTGGTGCATTGTGGGAAAAGTGCTTTAGTTCCATCAATGCCCACACATTTCCCTGGCAGTCGCAGACACCACGATAGCGGCACCGGCCCTTTCAGCAGCTGTGTTATGCACTTTTAAAACTAATTTCCCAAACGTCAAGCCGCAAATAGTGCTGCTGGACACGCCACAGGAAGAACGTGTGACAATGAGAGACAATGAGCTGCTGCAGCTGCGTGGGTTTTACCGTAATTGTCCAACTTGGCCTGTTCATTTTTCCGTTTCTTTTACCAGATTGTCGGCAAACTGCAGATATTATTTAACTAATGCTTTTGCATTTGCCAGCATTACAGACTGCTTTAAACTTCAGTGAAATGTGTCCGTTTAAACTGTAGCAGCAGCTGAATGCCTTAGGCACAGCACTAGCCTTAGCCGCAGCCTTAGCCGTAGCCTTTGCCTTAGCCACAGCATTAGCCTTAACCTTGGCCGCAGCTGTAACCCTAGTCCCAGCCTTAGCCACAGCCTTAGCCTTAGCCACAGAATTAGCCTTAGCCACAGCCATAGCCTTAGCCACAGAATTAGCCTTAGCGTAAGCCACAACATTAGCCACAGAATTAGCCTTAGCGTAAGCCACAACATTAGCCTTACCCACAGCCTTAACCATAGCTGTAGCCTTAACCTTAGCCGCAGCCTTAGTCGTTGCTGCAACCTATAGTACAATCTACATCTCATCTCTCTAACCAGCACCCTGCGCGTCTGAGGACTGGAGCAGCAAGCATCCATGACACGGCCGTGCTTCCGGATGGGCGGCTGCATTAACGCAAGCCGAACTGTAATGTAGCCCACGCCCTCTCACAATGATGTGTGTGACGTGCACCCAAGTTTGTCAAACCTTGACGGTAAAACAATAGATGCGAGAGTATGGATCTTAAGCGGACCCAGCCCGAGACTGGCCTGCGATTGGGGAGGGAAGGGTGGCGGCAGCTCGGAGTTCCCTACACGACGGGCCCTTTCTTTTCGCTGAGCTTGCGGAGATGAGCTCATGCCGGCGCCCCTCTGATCTGACAGCAGAGGGAGACGCACGTGGCCCTTCATGTTTATACCATGTGACAGAGCTCATTATGGCCCCGCTGACATCTTCCCTGGCGCTCACCTGCCTGACGCCCTCCTAAGTGTGTACGCACATTAAAATGCTTAATGGATCCAGGGAGCTTCTGTGTCCAGGAGACAGGGCCCATTGTTTGTTTCGCTCTGAAGGTGGGATATACTGCAGAAAAACAAACACACAAACAAAACGCTCCATTTGACTGCACAAATATATATGTTTGCAGTTTCCACTTATTTGTCCATAATGATATTTATTCCTTCATTTTTAGGTTATTATCGTAAAGGTTGCTTGAAAAAGAGCAGATACGCATTTTGAGAATATTCAGACGAGTCCAAGTTAAGTCAGGGCTGGTTGGGTTTATATCTTGTTTTATGTAGCTTTTTGCCTGTTGGATTTGCAATCATCCTTCTAGCACTATGCCAAGGAGGCAGGGCAACCTTGCTGCAAATGGAAACAATCCAATCTGGGTCAGGGAAAAGACGACAGATTAGAAGTTTAGATTAGATCTTCTGAAAACATAACAAAAAAACAAAAGTCTAAACAAACAGATCTTTTTACCATCTTTCTGACATATCGATATGCGCTGTCTTTAGACGGTATTTTAGCCATGTTTGTTAAATATCTGGAAATGTAGTGAAATATCTGGGATGATTTTAAAACAAGTTTTAAGAATACAGTATAGCGTAAGAACAACCCAACACAGACACGCACGTACATATACTCGCACACATACAATCAATCCCCTGGTGACTATAAAAACTAGCATTGTGTAGCTAACAAACATCTCAATCAGGAACCAAATGAAAATGAGATATAATCCAGAGCCATCGTTAGGCCAGTGAAACTGGAGTGAGCACACTGGGTCCCACTCTCAGGGGCCACCCGCACAATAGGGAAACTGGTCTAGATAACGACGGGCTAAGCCAGGAGTAGGCCACCTTGATGAGTGCGGCTGTGGTTCATCAGAGACCAGGTAGGATGGAAAACTTGCTGAATACTGGTATCTCTGATCAGGGATGCCTAACCCTGGGATAAATAACAATGTTATTCATTAATTTAGTTTTTTCATTGGTTGAATCCACATTTCATTTGAATATCTCATTTTGGCCAAATATTACAACTATGACAGTACATATATTTGGTATGTAATTTTCAGTTCAGTATGCACAGTGAAACAATGGAGAACATTTCTTGAAATGGGCGGAGCCTAAAATCACAAGCGCATTTTCAACACAGCAAACATCATGCTAATCGTGGCGGCGAGTTGGTTATAGCCAATGCTGGTCAGTCTTAATCGGCGGTTTGGGAACATGTTGGTTTCTCAATAAATGACACAAAGCACAATGGATAAGACCGAGACCGTCCATCGGCTCTGTTATACCGAACTCCGAGATAGTGCTGGAAACACATCCCACGTGCTACTTCTAATTCAAGGTGCTATTTCCAGGAAATTCAGACGGGGGCTAAAAGAAAATCGTTACAGCTATAATAGAGTTTATCGCTACAGATCTATTTTTGGTGGGGGAGAATACCTGATTATGATGGTTACAATATATATGTCATTATAAAATATTTACTGTACTGAACTGTGAATTTTGTTTTCTGTTACACCTGTTCTATATATGAATTAGAAATGCACTTAATATAATGATTTTCACTTATTAATCTTAGCTGGCCCCAGGCCCTGGCCTTCTCCAAGATGGCCGCGATATAAACATAATAAACAAATGTAGCTGGGGAGAGGGACCACAGTCCTCAGAAAGTGTCCCTGGAAGAGCACCTTTACTTCAAAATAATTGACTAATCATTTTAGCAACATCCAGAACATCTTTTGATGAAACACTAGTGAACCAGCATGACATAACACCACTACAGAGGGGAAACTAAAGTAACATAATGAGTGGTCTGTTAAGTGACATTCAAACAGGCTTAAATTGGAATACTCGCTGTCAAACAAGGTTAAATCCAAAGTTTTATTTTAATTTCTGGCAAAAGTCTTGTGATCAGATGCTGAATAAAGAATGTCAAGGCCCAGGGTGAGCCAAACCCTGTCAATCGGCACACCTTTATTAAAAATAACAAGCCACAGGCAGAAATGCAGGAAATGTGCATCGCTGATTAGTGCTTTACTGTCACTTATCTATTGTTTTTCCACGTGGCAAGAGAAATGCGTGGGAGAGCGTGGCACGAAACGACAGCGCATCCCTCCGGTCTCCCGTCATTATACTCATGGCCACATTTCACAGAAAGGAGGAAAGGGGAGAGGGCAACGAGCTTTTAACTGATCTCCTCTCACGTTGTGAATTTTCTGTATGACTGTATCACAGCAGGATGTGTCTATCGCACCAACGCCCTTCAAAACATAACCGATAAAAAAGACTGAGCTTGCAAAGCGTGCAGATAATTAGCAGGCAGTGGCTGAGGTCAGGGTCTTTGTAAATGGTGAATAGCTGAACCCCATGTACGGCCTTTAATTGGGGTTTTAATTTCCCGTCTCCCATCCGACAATATCAGACATCCCCCCCGAGACGGGTCTGCTGGCACGGCGACAAGGCAGTGAGGGAGCGTTGCCGCACGGGGAGGATATCTCGAAGGGAAGGAAGCAGGCCGGGCGGAGAGGAGGAGAGACATTTGTCTTCATAATCCCTTATCCCCATGGCATTTGGGGTGACACGGAGAGGAACAGCCATGGTGGATGTGACAGTGTCACCCGGAGCAGAGCGGGGGGACGGCAAACCAGGGACCAGAGTCGTCGTTTTCGAAAAGTTACTCTTATTTGCATGTGTAACTTGTATATGAACACAAATCTGTTACAAACATCTGTTACACGTCATATCAAGCAGATGCGACGTGACCAATGGAATACGGCACGCGTTCATGTCACGCGAAGCACAGATTACCCGGATCGCGTGGGCGAGGTGACGCGTCTGCAAAGCAACGTCGGCCCAAGTCGGCTTGCTGATCCCTCCCGCGTCCCCGAGTCCCGTTCAGCGACGTCTCGCCAGGGCAGCCCTTTCTGACACTGACTGTAAAAGACGCCGCATTGACGTGTAACTGCAAACCCCATTGACTGCAGAGCTGCCAAATGCAAGATAATGCATATGGTGTCGCTTGCAGGGGGATAGAACTGGGAGAATCCCAGGCAGACACCATCACTCAGTCCTTGCTGATGAGGTCCTGTACCACATATAGAGGGACCTCAAATCAATGTGACTGTCCAGCTGGAATCTCCAGCTACGTGCAATCCAAATGATTATTGGTGATACCAGAAAACCAATTAGTTTCTGAATGCATGGCGTTCTGACAGAAAAATGCTTCAGATCCAAACTGTAACCATGCTTTTCCCTAAGAATTAACTTACATTCAAAATGTATATACCGTCCTATACTGTCTAAATATGGCACATCATTTGAACATATGCATCGTAACGTTTAACTGTTAATTCATGAATTAACCGACTCGTAACATACTTTATATTTAAACCCATCATTTCATTGATTCCAGTGAGTCTGATATTATAACCCATAAACACTGGAGTATGATTAATATACAAAACAATGCATTTTAAATTCTGCTAGTCTTAAATAATCTTAACTAATCATTTTCAGACACTGTCTAGCATTGTTTATATTATTTGCATGTTCAGTGACTGAAGGAGTAGCTCCTGAGCTAGATCACATTTATACATAGTTATCAAGAATCAAGACATTTTTTGTGTTCCCCAGCCAAAGAAGTGAATGGAATAAATAAGCACTTTACTTATGTCTAGGAAACCTAAAGGTATTTCCATGACAATGAGACAAAAATAAAAAATAGGTTGGGTGAAAGGGAAGACCGTCTTGGTGATGGATGGGTGCAGGTATGGATTTATTCATGTTCCTGTCAAATATCTACGCGCAATCTATTGAGATGAAGAAGCAGCGGTAATAGCATCATCTGTCATACAGATCTTAAAGAATCAGAACTTTTCACCCTGGTTCTGAAAGCCCAGGAATTCATGAGGCTGAATTATGGATTTCCCACCTCCATTATGAAGTCAAAGGGAATGACCTACAGCAGCGTGTGTAAATGGGGAAACGCCTCTGGAGAAAATACTCACACTGTAAGTAATCAAATAATTTAATATCAGTTTAAGTGGGTTCCTAAGATTAAAAGCAGCTGTGCACTGAAACAAAAAAGCACATTCCTTGTTTTTTGGAACAGGAAAAAAAGAAAAGGTTTGTATCACATCATCTCTCAGTCGAAATAAATTTGGCTGGTCATGTGAACAGAAACTGCTTGATATGGAATCAAAATATTGAATGTTGTCAGCATAACTTTGTCATATCTGCTTTATTTTTTTATAGATGTGAATTAATATTACAC
>JABFDZ020000043.1:11870121-11881654 GCA_019775955.2 Pollimyrus isidori
CCTTTTTAAACTACAAAACAAAGAAAAAATCATTTATAATGCTTTCCAATAATTTTGCAACACTATTGACTGCTGATGGGATAATTATTTTTTTTGTTGATGTTCGTTGACGAAGGTGTTATTTCAGTGGAATTATTTCTGCTCGATGAGATCCTTTGCCTTTATATCAAAATAAATACAAGGGATATTCTAGACCAGTAGCCTGTATTATGAAGCAGGGTTACTGGCTTCTCAGAGTAACTTATCGGATTTAAGGTAGTCTGGGCAAAATGTAAGTGAACGACTATGAAGTTCATTTTAACTGTGGTACCTTAAATCTCACAAGTTACCCCGATAAGCCAGTAACCCCGCTTCACAGTACAGGCCACTGCTCTGTGCCATTTGAGCTGTTCAATTTACCTTGATCCTAATTAACATTACTAACTGGGTCTCTCTCTATGTACACTGATCAGCCATAACAGTAAAACCCTGACAGGTGAGTAACATTGATTCTCTCATTACAATGGCACCTGTCAAGGGTGCCATTATATAGTAGGCAAGTGAGAAGTGAGTTCTTGAAGCTGATGGGTGGGAAGCAGGAAAAATTGGCAAGCAAGGATCTCAACGACTTTACAATGGGCCAAATTGAGATGGCTGGAGTCAGAGTCCGGGCATCTCCAAAACCACAGGTCTTGTGGGGTGTTCCCAGTATACAGTGGTGAGTACCTACCAAAAGGGGTCCAAGGAAGGCCAACCGGTGAACTGGGGACAGGGTCCCAGAAATGGGAGTAATGGTTAGCTTGCCTGGTATGATCCCACGCAAGAGCTACTGTAGCACAAATTGCTGAAAATATTAATGCTGGCTGTGATTGAAAGGTATCAGAACAATGTATCGCAGCTTGCACTAGGATACACTGTTGGATGAAGGCAAGCCGGTGAAAGAGGGATGATGCCCTGGATAATGTTCTGCTGTGAAATCTTGGGTTCTGGCATTCATGTGGATGTTACTTTGACATGTACCACCAATCTAAACATTGTCGTAAACCAAATAAATGACCTCACGGCAATTGGATTCCCTGATGGCAGTGGCCTCTTTCAGCAGGATAATGTGCCACACTGCAGAAATTGCTCAGGAATGGCTTGAGAAACGTGAAAGAGTTCGATGTGTTGACTTGGCCTCCAAATTCCCCAGATCTCAATCTGATCAAGCATCTGTGGGATGTGCTCATGGAGTCCATGCCTCGATGGGACAGAGCTGTTTTGGCGGCATATATATACATATGTATATATATATATATATATATTGCTTAGCAATTTTTCCTACTACCCACCCATCGACTTCCCACAAACTCTTCCTGAGGGCTCTACAGTGGGATCCCTCATGGAACCTGCAGCCTCATAATGACAATAGTTTACTTATTTTGAGGAAACCTGAGGCCCATGCTGGAAATTCTGCAAACGGTTATAGTGATGGCAGAAACCAATCTGGGTTTTGCGGTAGAAGCGGAAGACGTAGTAATGAATGACATACGTGGAGTAAGAGGAAAGGGTGGTGAGGCATGGCATTAAAATGGAGAGCGCCAAGGCAGAGCGCCAGACCAGGCCAGACCGCCATTTTAAAATTCTGACTAACTGACTAATAGCATGGCTCTGTGGTCAAATTTGGTCTCAGCTTCTTCTGAGAAACAAGGGAAGCCCCCAGAATGAACACCTCTCCCAGAAGAGTGTTGGTCAAGCGGACTTTCAGAAGTGGTACAAGACCCAGTACGGGCCATTGGGCTCTGAGACTGACAGCACCGGGAAGCGCTCATAAAAAAAGCCAAACAACCCAGAGAGTGATTTGCAGTAATGGTGCCAGGCTAGAAGCGGCCCGGCTCTGTGTGGATTTGAGGAGTATAAACATGGCTGTCAAAAGAGAAAGATTAATGCTGCCCACAACAGAGGAGATGCTCTTCCAACTGTCATGTATCTCAGAGTTGTGTTCACACGCCGTAGGATGCTGCGAGCGAATTCTGGCATTCCAGCGCAAAGCGAGAGCTCAAGACTGACCTTCATCACACCCTTTGACAGATTTTGCTTTCACCAGCTCCCTTTTAGCAAGCCACAGAAAGCAGATGCTATTGTTTGCCTGTGTTTTTTGGGGGGGCAAACAATGTTATTTATTTTTAAAGAGCTATAAATTAAAAATGATTAGGATGGGACACTGTAATTATTCATAGTGTGAAACAACAATGGGCAAAACTTTTCAGGTGAGCCTATGGGCATATCTGAAAGTTTTCAGAGTGTTGTGATAATGGCAGATTTTTTTTGGTCACATATGTTTTGGGTAAATGAAAACGTTTAGCGTTTCGTGAACGTGTTTATGCAAGCTAATGTCATCCATTGTTGGATGGCTACTTGAGGATTTCACACTATACTCCAAGTCACAGGGAAGATATATTCATTTTAGGTGTGTCTCTGGGAATTATCCCGAGCAATTTAACTGGCTTCCAGGGTGTGATTTTTCTTCTGATGAAGTCCACAGGATGAAACGTATTAAACGTCTCTTCACACCTTATCAGCTACTGTCTCAATTCAACATTTTACTGGAATGTCTCCAATCTGAAATTGCACAGTCGTCACTAACAGCTGAATTATTGACTAGCCACAGGAAATGGAAAGCCCTTCCCCATCCCTGGGATTGATTTCTCTGACCAATTTATTTTGGTGTAGACCTGGTGCCCCATTGTGCTGGGGCTGCTACACGCAGTTACATCGCCAGGTGTATCTCCAGCTTGTTGCACTGATGTCACTTGGCGTCGAGGCTCAGTGGCCCTCTCCTGAATATCTTCCTGCTTACCGCACCCGTACACGCAGCCAGAATACTATCTGCAGGTCCCGCTGCTATGCCAGTGCACACAGTAATTGTAGTTTTTTTTTAAGTTCCTTGTCTATAATCCCCCCCAGAATGATACATTCATGAATGCATGTATCCACGTTTACGGTAAAATCACAGGGTTCACTGATAAACAATTTTCTTCGCTCATCTTCATGAATCCCTTTTTGGCACGTGATATTGCTCGCATTTCCAGTAGAAGGACGATTCTCTTTGCTCAGGTTTTCCTCAAACATTTGGAAATGGATTTAGAAAATGTCCATAGATGTACAGGAAGATTTCTTAACTGGCTTGTGCAGCCCAGCTTGCTGTGTCTGGTTCACACAGCTATCCTGATTTTAGCGACACGCTCTTCGTGGTGACTCAAACCATGCAGGTTTTTCTATTTTGCATTCACAATGTTTCCGTGTGCGGTACATTTTCATAAAGGCCATGTTGAACCTCAGTAATGAAAATCCAGGTGGACAATGGAAATTCAAATATGAACACCTAATACTGAAACCTTTAATTAAGAAATCAGTTAAAAGGTAAATGCAAATCGGGAGGCAGAAATGTTAAAATGATTATGTCGGTTTTGGGAATTCAGATCCTGAATCCAGTTCTTTGTTTAATGATTAGCTTAGCGGCATTAAACACATCGCCAATTTTCACTAAAGTCAATATTAGTTACTCGGATCTAGCAAATACCAGAGGTAACGGCTCGGATCTGAAAGCAAATTATCTTTGTAGAGGCTGAGCTAATGCTAGGCCTGTACCTGCTGTCTTTAAGCGACAGTGGGGGCTGGGATCTTGAACACGCCACATAAAGCATCGAAAACTGATAAAGCGCCTCCCTCTTCAAATGTCTTGTCTTTTGGCGAGCAGCTGTCGTGGTGGGGAAGGGAAGAGCGAGAGTGGGAGGGAGGATTAAATGAGACACATGAAAGGCAAAGGGGGGGGGAGTAGTTATTTATTGCATACATTACTGGGAGTAAAATATGGTCCTCCGTCAGATACAAAGGGAACGGCCCAGTGATACATAACCTTGTGAAACAAATTGTTCATAAACTACCTGTTTACTTGTTCAGAATTCTTGGGCCACATATTTTCTTGTTAGTCCTTCCGAGCAGCATCAGCCGGATAGATGGACATGTTGTCAGACCCTGGCCGTAATGGAATAGATGTGTGATTGATTTCTCAGAGGTAAAGCCTATTAGGCCTGACAGTGGATGATGATATTAAACTCATCATTCAGAGCCCCCACCCCCAACGCCAAACTTCATCCATCAGCCTGTCGGCAAAAGCAGGGGAGCCCCAATTTTTTATTTATTTTTTTTATTTTAAATCAAATTCTGTTAATGTTGAAAGGGTTAGTCTCAGAATGGTAAGGATTCTCAGAGAAAGGCATAATTAACCCAGTGCTATTAGCATCTTGTAATTCCACCTCCTTCCTCAACGTAATTTCACAGAAAATAAAGATTTTCTTCTGAGTTTGACCGGCAGATAATTCACACCTCGCTTGATCACTCATTTTTTCCTCTCTTTTTTCTTTTCTCCCTTCTTCTTGCCAAATGGAAATTGTGTCCCTTTCCCCTCGTTCCTCACTTAGCATGCATTACAATGAGCGGTGTAATCAAATATGGCATTAAAAAAGCCCATAAATGATGGCTCCCAAGGAAACTTAACTGTCTGCTTATGTCAACGAATAAAAAGGAATGAAAAAAAAAATATTGGTATTAATAAACAAACAAAAAAAAATCTAAAAAAAAATATGCCTGGACTAGTGGAAACCAAACTAATTTGCGCCTTTAAATGTGCATATTCTTTTGCATAAACTCTTACTTTATTCCACTTGATAACGTGTAAAAATACAAGCCTTTAATATGACAACAATCTGGTAACTGTTTCATGTAAAATAATTGTCAGGGGTTTTTTATATATATAAAAAAAACATGCAACAGCAAGCAGGTGAAACAGGAAATCGGGAGTAAACATAATGAGTAAACAGTGAGAGGTATGGGGGGTTCCAATTAACATGCCTAATTAACACTGTCAATTAACAATTAAGAAGTTAACAGCAAGTGGTCTGTGGGATGAAGTAGTTAACTTGGTTTCTTGATGAATGCATTTGTGTATACTTATCCAGACCACAGTACTGCATATATAATAAGTAATATTATATAACTTAGAGGTTAACTTAGATGTTTCCTGTCAGCATCCAGGCAGATATGTGAGCTATAGGTAATGCAGGATTGTTGTCTCACATTTAGTAGACTTTTGCTGAAATATAATGTGAAACCTTTGCGATTTCCCTTGATCCCCCTCCCCAGAGCCATTGTGGGCTTTTGTGATGCACTACTGGTCTCACTTTTACTTTAGAACCTGACCAATAATAGTAGTATCCCACACATGGGGCATCCTACACCCCTATATTTATCGGTTGAAATTTCACAGAAAAATGCAGATGTAGCAGTGCAGTGTGAGTGTGTCAGTGATGACATCACAAGGAAACACACCTGGCTAATAGGGAGTGTGGGGTGGGAATTTATTCTTCATTTGCATGTGATAAACTGGGCGATGCTGGTGGAGATTGTGTGGCAGAGGACACAGAAAACATGCTTCCAGTTGGTGTCCCCATTACATTCCATCAAAAAAGAATTCCTCAAACCTGTACATGTGGTATAGCTGCAGTAATAAAAAACTATTAGAGAATATAAAAAAGGTTTTAGATCCTGAATTTGATTTGCGTTGCTTCTGTTCCACACTTTTATAGATGCCGAAGTAAAACTTAATTGGAAAGTGTGTACTCTATTTTTTGGTTTGGTTTTCCAGTTTTTTTTCTGCTACAGGGTAGATTGTTATTTGCTATGATTTTTAATTTACAGACAAGTGTGTTTCTGTCTAAGCAGAATGCAGGTCCTAATGAGAGTTTGTCGAGGGATTATGATGCCTTATTAGAGAGCATTAATTGTGATTTGATCTGTAAAGTGCCAATATGCAACAATAACAATACAGGCATTCATATATGAATGCGGAGACATGACCCAGTGGCTTATGTTATAGAACACAGAGACGTGGCTGATCCTCGACTTTGAGGACCTGTATTCACATAGATATTCATGAAAGGTGTCTGTGTCCTGGTGAACATTATTACTGTAATGATGACGTGACACTGTGCATGGCTGAAACAGCGGCTTAATGACCCGCCCTGTGACGTCCAGGCCAAACCCCCCCCCCCCCCCCCCTTAAAGCCTGTCCATATCGATCTCTCTAATTACCAATTAATTGAAACAGAATTAAATCATACAAATTAAATCCAAAGATTGTCAAAATAAATCCTGGGATGTGGAGTGAAGTTAAAAAGGCTGAAGTTTGTATCCCAGAAGCAATGTCCCTGAATGTACGGTATCCCTGTTCTAAATACCCATTGGCGTCCCTAAATTCACTGTATCCCTGTCCAAAATACCCATTGGCGTCCCTAAATTCACTGTATCCCTGTCCCAAATACCCATTGGCGTCACTAAATTCACTGTATCCCTGTCCCAAATACCCATTTCCGTCCCTAAATTCACTGTATCCCTGTCCAAAATACCCATTGGCGTCCCTGAATTCACTGTATCCCTGTCCCAAATACCCATTGGCGTCACTAAATTCACTGTATTCCTGTCCTAAATACCCATTGGCGTCACTAAATTCACTGTATCCCTGTCCCAAATACCCATTTCCATCCCTAAATTCACTGTATCCCTGTCCAAAATACCCATTGGTGTCCCTGAATTAACTGTATCCCTGTCCCAAATACCCACTGGCGTCCCTGAATTCACTGTATCGCTGTCCTAAATTCCCATTGGCGTCCCTGAATTCACTATATCCCTGTCCCAAATACCCATTGGCGTCACTGAATTCACTGTATTCCTGTCCTAAATACCCATTGGCATCAATGGGTAATGGAGACGAACTGCAACTATCAGAACAGTCAAATCTGGATGGCCAAATCGTTCACATTTCTCATCCACGGTGGCCTTGCAGTGTGGAATGCACTCATTTATAGCACATTTTGCATAACATGTAGAGAAAATATCCAGTTATTAAGCGGTGACGTGATTGTAAACATGAAATTGATCAAGAAGGAAGGTTTTTTTGGGGTTACACTGACTGGGGGTGTAGCCTCTGTGGGAATGGTATGACTGATTTCTCCATTATTGCATATCTCCCAATCAGCGCATTAAGCCAGGCTGCTGAATTGCCGTAATGTAATTAAAGGATTATTGTAAATCAAATAGACTGTTTACTGTTGTGTCTCTTCAGTCTGGCTGAGCGTGCCGCTAAAATGACTTGCCCCAAATGTATCCTTTAAAGATAAGAGGGACAATAGGAAAGGAAGCAAAATTCAAACCCGGAGGGTGAAGGATTTGATGATTCTATTAATATACAACCTTTGAAAATAAAAGAGAGACAGGCACAGTGACACACCGTCCCCTCAACATGGTTGTCTAGCAAGCTACTTAATTTGATCATCTTTATGTAAATGAGCTGTTTCCATTGAGGGTGAGAAAATGAAGGGTAAATATTTGCAGTGGGTTTTAGCTTGTGTGCTAAACTGCATAATCGTGCCCACGGAAAAAAGGAATAAATTAAATGGACATGTGCAAATGAAGTTGTCATTAATTTCTCTGAGGGGGGAAAGGACTTCTGTACCTAATGTTTGATGCAGGTTTTTTTTTGACAATAATGAACTATTTGAAATCACTGCCGAGACCTATTGTATTCATTTTGTCAGTGACGTCATTGATGACCAACTACAATGAGTTTTCCACATTTATCCTCACTTGGGGGGGGTCAGTGTTGGCTGAATGACAGGTGACTCTTGTGGCATATGACACACATAATTGTCAAAGGGGGGGACTGGGTACTTAAAGGCACATGCCAAAAGTGCAGAATGGGATCACTCAGTAGTCATATATGACACCTGTCTGGAAGAGTATATTAACTTACGCTCCAATCTCGAACCTTTGTGTTGGAAAAACATGAACGGCCAGCTTTACTTATTTTATTATCGTTAATTACAGTAATATTGATCGCTCGCACCAATTTCACCGCAACAAAAAAATGGCTCATTAATACAGACCTATGCATGTTTACAGTTGATTAAATTAGTAATAAATCAAATAGCAGGAGGCTCTTATCAGAGGGTGTGTGTACATAATATCACCACGACAAGTATAGTCATTTGTTAACCTTTACACCCCATTGAAAAAGTCCACAAATTGTTAGCTTTTGTTGGTGGAATCGGTGGATTTAAGCCAGCGACGCATGCCAGACCGTACATTAGGGCTCATGTTGAGTGCTATGAACCTTATGATGAAACAAAGGTTGGATTTCAATAGCTATTTCCTGCACCACGCCTCACACTCTCCGTGCACCTCACTCCTCCAAAATAAGCACGTGTTTTGGGTGTGCTGTTAATGATAACATTGTGTCTCTCCATCTGTACAACTTAAGCTTCGGTCTTCTGTTATCACACCAGGTTTGTATTCAGATGGTCGGTTGTCCTGCAACAAACAACTGGGAAACAAATGTCGATTATAGCTGGGCATTCACGAAGTATCGCGTTGTGATACAGCGTCACGTGGGATGTAACGAATGCCCTTATTTCTGTGATGTGCCTGTTGTGCGATGCGCAAATGGAGAGCCTGGAGAGGTCAGGCTTGAGCTGACCTCTTGACCCGCCCATGGTTTACCCTGAAGTCCAGCAAAGGCTCAACGTTGAAGGAAGTCTATTGTGGCCTTGTCCTCTGTGTGAACCTCGCAACGTCCCAGCAGAAACAAACGCTCTAGCAAAATGAGCGGAAACCATATTTAAATCCTGCAAATGATACCATGGTCATTATGACTATCCTCTCAAAATGAATTATTTGTCGGGGGGGGGAGGTGGGTGATATATTTAAAGTATGTTTTTTGTATAATATCTAAAAGGTGTGTTATGTGCCCTGTCGTGGTCGGCATTGTGAATGGGGGATTATACATGCAGGTCTGGCACTGTGTGACATCCATCAAGCCCACTGTCAGTCATGATTTTTTAATTCCCAGCTTTTACCTGTCTGTAGGCTTGCTAGATGCGTGTGGAGTGAAGCTAAAGCTTAATAATAAAGGTTCCAGCCGCTAGTCAGTGTGCCATGGTTCACTAACTTCTCAGAAATTCGCAGCCAGCCCAGGACAGTTTCTGTGAACTGAAGGCATCCTGAAAAAAAGAGAGAGAAAATAACTGGGAAATTGTATGGCGACCACAGACATCTGTTTGCTGAAGCCAATTGCTTGATTGTGTATCACACATACATTTAAAACTAGCTCCCTTGTCTGTAATATTTTTCCCTCATTTACCCACATGTGCCTTGAGCTGTTAGAAGTGTTGTAGAAAAATAGATGAAGGGATGTTGTATGTGATTAGCTCATCGCTGTCCAGCTGTTTGTAGTTTTACTTATAAATCTCATGAGTAATGGTGATCAATGTTTACTGAAAAACAAACACAGGGGAAAGCACATACATAAAATGGTATTACAGTGAAAGCATTCTGATGTGTGTGTGAAGCCTTATCGTGTTTGTTTGTTTATTTGTTATGCTACTTACTGGTTTGTTGTGCTTGGATCCCTATTTAACATATTCACTTAGCTGGGTCATTATCCGATTAATAGCCTCTTAAATGTAATGGAAGAAACCACAACAACAACAACAAAATATGGTCGCAGCACTTTTCTCCTCACTTCCTGTGTTTCTTCTTCTCTTTCCCCCAGCCAGAACTTTGCAGTCATCCTGAAGTAACACGTGCGCTAACACTGGAACGCAGAGGTGTGCCACGCCTTCTGACTGAACCTTCCGACCCTCTGCCCAGTTTGGTCTTGCTAAGCTGATCGATACTGTCCTCCGCCCAGCAATTACCCTCTGAGCACGCTCAGAGTTTCACGCTGACAGGGAGCAACAAAGCCAGAGCTTGGCTACCTGCTAAACAGAAGCCCAACAACTCCCTCTAGCTGCGGTGCTCCACGCTCTCCCGCTTCTCATTAAAATTCAACTAACCTGAAGCGCACCCCCCTCCGTCGTGCCCCCAGGATAAACCCGCTGCAAGATACGGCGCCAGACCCGGTCGCCCACAGCCTCACTCCTGCAGTGAGGAGCGAGTCAGCCTTGGGCTGCAGGAGGGGTAAGAGCGGTCAGATCAGAGGAGCCAAAGGTCTGTACCTGGCTGGCTGACAGCATCACGGAAACCCTTCAGTATTCGTGTGAACTGACAACTCTACGCTACGTGGGGATGAAACGCGCCACGAGGAGCAGTCATTAACGGCTAAACAAAAATGTAAAACAACAATCATTTTTATATAACAACGACAAAAACAACACAACAATAATAATATGAATAACAATAATAATTGTTATTATTATTATTATTACTACATTTGCCCATATAATGAAATCTAGGCTGTAGATATTATACAGGAAGTTTATGTCAACAACAGGCAGTAAAGAGGAAATCCAATCTGAAAATAAACTTTGTGAAAATATTCACGTGCAAACTGCATGAAAATGTTCATAGTTAACCGTGCGAAAATTCTCCCATAAGAAAAGGTGTTAGGCGTGATGTTAAAGATGCACATTGCGTTTT
The DNA here is from genome assembly GCA_019775955.2 of Pollimyrus isidori. NCBI lineage: Eukaryota > Metazoa > Chordata > Actinopteri > Osteoglossiformes > Mormyridae > Pollimyrus > Pollimyrus isidori. Next base: position 11,880,613 of record JABFDZ020000043.1, read on the forward strand.
GCCAGCCTTATCGATGACGAGCTTCATGCGGTACCTGCACTGTGCTCTGCAGCGAGAGGATCAGTGTCTCCCATTACAATCAAATACATGCAGATGGGTATTATTTTCCAAGTGTGTTAAAATGATATGGGCTGGATTCAGCTCATAAACGGACACTCAACCTGCAATTAAGCAATTATATAGAGAAGCACGCTGAGGGACTAATGAGGCAATAATAATAACAAAATAAACATCTATGGCCAAAGATTGATTAAAACAGAGCCTTGGGGAAGGGAAGGTGGGGTTGTGTGTGACCCCGGCTCCCACCTCTCACACATGTTTAATGTTCTTTACCTGGGCTAAATTCCCCTGAAGTTGGCCAGAGTTGTGGAAGCCTTCCCTTGGAGAAGGCCGATTTAAGGCAGGAAAATATCACCCTGTCACGCCTGCAAGCAAACCTATACATATTTCATTAGTTGCATCTCTTGCAGATCCAACAGAAGCCTTTTCATAAATATGCACCAGCCTCGTTCAATCCGTGCAAGAGGGAGGTTGTCAATAAGTATGACGGTATTTCAGTCACATGCGCTCAGTGCACATTCCCCAGACTAATTGCAAAGCTCAACCCCCACAAACACACAACTACCTCCAAACACCCCCCCCCTCGCCACCCCCGGCTGACCCGGCTCTCAGAAAGGTGCCGATGCACAAGTTGACCCAGGAAGTCGGTCAACGGGCCTGGAGATTGACAGGTGACAGGAAATGCTAACAGGTGGAGGGCTGGTGCGGCCTTTGTGCCCCCCGCCGGCGGACAGAGAGACTGCAAATGTGTTTACCCTCCTACACGAGCCTCCACAGAGGATGCGAGCAAACGGCCTCGAACAAAAAGCAATGGGCCGGGATGGTAAATAATGGGGAGGGGCGGTGGAGCTATCTGGAAATCTCCCAATGAGCCGTGGTCGAAATGCGGGACGTCTCCCTGCCCCCCCCCCCCCCCCGGGGGGGCGGGGGTTATAAGGGGGAGCGACGCAGTTTCCCGTTAAACGCCGCTGTTTACGTTAAA
>JABFDZ020000043.1:11881754-11892303 GCA_019775955.2 Pollimyrus isidori
CAATGGGGCGGGTTTGTTAATTATTGGGGGGGGGGGGGGGTCTTTTGGGTAATCTCCCAATTGGGCGGGGGTGTAATGGGGGTCGGCCCCCCGCCCCCCCCCCCCCCCCCCAGGAGGGTCGGGTGTTAAATGTCTGCGCGACGCATTTACCCTTTACACGCCGATGTTTACGTTACATGTAGCAGCAAAAACACCACCCGCTGTCGCATTTAAGCCTTCCAGTCACACATTTCACACACACACACACACACACACACACTTGTGAATTACTTAATCTAAAATGACTGGTACACATTAACAAATCAAATCAAGACAGGTATTAATTGAAACTGACTGCATGCGGATGCATTAGTCACAGAATAGCGGGGAGAGCAGTGGCTAAGATCCGAAGAGGTCAGTCCAGTCATGGGCTACACAGCATTCATGGGGGACAGCATTCAGGGGCCTCAGAGAGCTGGCACCCCCAATGTGGCACCAGTGATGAGCAAAAATACAACAACATGTATTCTGTTACAAAATATAAAATACTCTATTTGTAACTGTATCAAAATAAACTACAAATTAGACAAACCAAGCAAAGTATCAAATAAACTACAGTATTGTGTATTTTAGAAATATACATTTCACAGAATTATATTCTATATCGGCCTGATCTTTTACAAACAGACTAACTCAAACAGCCAAGCATAAGAGCAACATTTTTTCGCTGCCTAATGAGACACAATGCAGATGTAATACCAAACAAAACATAAAATATTTTTTAATGTTTTAAAAATATCACAACTAGTCATGTGACACTCAGATAATGGTAAGGTGATTGAATGAGAAAAGTAATAACAACTCAGAAAAATTTGTTTTGTAATTTAATTGAGAAAACGGCCTCCTTTTTTGTACTGCAGATGCAAATGAAAACTTAAAACAACAAAGTTTAAAACGAAAAATAACAAACACAATTCAGTAGCGTCTTAAAAACTTTAAACACAAAGAGGCCCGAATATAGCTGAGGAGTCTTTTGCTTCAACACAAGTGATCAGCTATTTTCTCTACTAACCATTCATTAAAATGCCTGAAAAGACTAAATTTCCTCTTTGCCTATGCACACACATATTACATGATTCACTACGCAACAGAGAGTATTACTTGTATTCTCTAAATACAAAAATACTGAACATCAAAGTATTTCAATCAAATGACAATTATCCTTATAAGGCAAGTCACGTATAAATTGCAAAATACATGTATTTTAAATATAAATGTATGAGAAATACTGCCCACGCCTGTATGACACAGGCTACACACTCCGGAGCCTTTCGACCAGACACCACTGGTCTGACATCATCTGTCTGTGGTTTCTGTGGTTAGCTGATGTTTGACAAGGAAGGATAAGGATTTCACTGTAAAAAAGACAGAGACTTTCCATTTGGTGGCTGTTTCACCAACAGGAACGACACATTTGGTGTATTATATTCAAGCTGCTCAATAATAATAATAATTATTATTATTATTATTATCTGTATTAATAATAGTAATAGTAACAGTAATAGTAATAATGACAATTTTATTGTTGTTGTTGATTCTGCTCTAGATACATTTACCCCTCTTGCAGCTGCAATACAGAAACGAGCTTCCTAATACAGCTTCAGTTAATATACAGTATGAGCAAACTGGTTGAAACTGTTGCACTACACAAACACACCCACACACAGTGCATTTTTTCTATATATACATACGTACTCACATACATTGCAGATTTCTTTTTATTCTGAAGTAATTTTGTAATTATGCTTTGTGTCGATTGATGTCTTATCATCATCATCATCATCTCATATACACTTTCAGGGAATAAGTGGATTTTAGGAGTAAACCAGTGCTGTAATGTAGCAGAACAGCACCGTGTCACAGAATAACATTACAGTCACTGTTTCTTTCGTATAAACCCTGAGAATTAAAAAGAAACAGACGTACACCATCCAGAAGGGGGGCATTTCCCCCAATGTTTCATTATGACACAATTTCAGCCAAAGTTTTTTAATATACGTGCCATATTTTGAAATGATCACAGATGTTGAATGAATACAAAGAGCCAAAAAGAAGCTAAATTGATTGTAGGCCTCTGGGATTTACTTCTAAAATCATTTCAAATGGATGCTTCTTGCTGGAAATGCTTCCGAGTTCCGAGGTGGGCTAGTATCTTCTTCCGCTGCTGCACCTCTTATCTGTCTCTAACAGGTGTGCTGCGTCTTGATTTATCCCACCTCTCGGAGCAAGAGAAACATAAAATCGGAGACGTCCCTTGAGGTTTGGGGGCTGCGGCTTGTTGTGGGCCATCGGAGGGGCCCTTGTGGCAATGTTGTTTCCACTTTGTGATTTTTTTTTCACCTCCCACGCTCACTCTTTTGTACACATGGCAGAGAGACAGACCTTTATGTCCTGCTTGTTCAACATCAATGTCTGTAGAACAAACATTATAATTTTTGTATGTCACTGTCCTGTGGGTCGCCTACCCGATGTTGCCCACGGCTTGGCGTCCAGGAAATACATGGGATCATCAAACTGCTTTGGGATTTGTCTGAGCTCACAATAAAGGTATTTAAGGGTTTATTTAAACTGCAATCCTTGGTTGGTTTCAACTGACCTTGCATATCCTCTCCTACTCTTTCTGAGATAATACAAAGGGACACAGGGAGGTAATCGGGCTGTTGCATCGCAGGCTTACGGCCAAATGGAATACTCACAAAGCCAAACTCTCCAAAATAAATGCCGGCTGTGGCCGGTATTTCATTTTATGGCAGAGGTGAATCTCAGTCTTGTATTTCTTCAAAAGAACCAAGCAGAATATCATCACATCTTAGCTGGAATATTGCTCATCTCTCCCTGACATTTAAATAATAAGGCTGACTCTTTGAGATAGAGATCTTATTTATAACCGAGAAAACATTTCTGCAAACAACACAAATAGCAAAACGAAGAGATAAGGAAATAGCCGCCACGTATTAAAGCCATGGATCTGAGATGAACCAAAAAAAAAGCAAGTCCTCTCATACGTGAATTGGATGGAAATGTGTTATGACCGCCCGGCTGGCCTGCGAAGCTCTCTGTAAGGTCTGCTGTGGTGAGATTTGGGGTAGACGCCGTTAGGAAGCTGAGGCCATTCCTCTACCCACAATTCCCTGTAAGAACCACACTTCCTGTAAACCACGAGTCTCTATTGGCATCAGGACTAGTTTCTCTTTACATGGCAGCTTCCAGAGGGCCTTGTGTTTGCCCTATGGGTGACACTTCACAAACAAACACCCACTTTGCATGCACAAAGGTCTCAGACAAGAAGCCTTCAGAGGTGTTTTTTTTTTTTTATTTTGGTCACTCCTAAGACTATTACTGTGTGTAAATTGGGGGCTTATGGGGTAAGGATGCTCCTGAATATGACATCTGGTCTGTACCTGAACAATTGCGCTTTGCTGACTGTCATATTTGTGTTAGATCGCCGAAACCCTCTAATGCTGCTTAGCAACTACCGATTGATCAAAGCATCACAAATTTTCAAGTCTTTCTTTTTAGCCATGGTGTAAGTTCAAGGTTGTGTGAAAGGAAGAGGTGATACCCCACATCTGAAGGCGGAGCAGACCAAAGCGCGTCGCAAATCAAGGCCGGCGGAATGCGCCACGCAGTGAATGAAAGCGGGGGCCGCTCCCGTTCCGACGCTTCGTCTCAGCCGGGTTTCTGTTTCATGTTGTAACAGGAAGTTTTCACAAAATCCCACTCTGTCACACTCAAAGGTGTCTTCTTACACTTTCAGGAAGATGTGAGGCACACATGAGCCAGGTTGAAACAGTCAAATCAACACAAACTCTTGTTTGTTAGAATTAGAATAATCACAAAAAATCAGGGGGAAAGATCAACTTGCTACACTGAGGTTTAATGTACAGGTTTTTAATTTTAGAATAGCAGTATTCTCCCAGACTGAACGATAAATCAGATAAGCTTGACTAATTAAGCAAATGCCTAAACGAATGCTATCTTCTTATTTACTGCTAAATCTCCAAAATATTCATTTACATGCAGAACACAAATACTCCTGGTCAGATGGTATTTTATTCACTATAAAAAAAGTTATAGTGGCATCTGAAAATTTCAGCAATTATTCACAGCAAGTAAGCGATCAGTGGCCCAGTGGATGCCTTGGAAACCGAACTAGAATTCCATGGTTTTTACTGGAAATTTCAAAACAACGTAAAAATTCTCTGCCCAAGTACAGAAAAAGAACAGTGAAAAAATCCCACAACTTCCCAGGAGCAGACAGAGGAACACAAAGGGAGGGAGGCAGCCATGCCCCCTGCATTGCTGCGGTCAGGTCCGCCCCCCAGGGCAACCCCTGTCGCCATTAGCCTCACCTGAGCCCACATTCAGGTGTGAGCCCCTGAGAGGAGATGTAGGCAATCTGCCACTGGCCAACTTTCTGCTTTATTTGAGACTATACTTCCTACTTTGAAGCATTTCTGGCCAGCTAGGGGGATGAGGGATTGGGGGGAGATGGTGGGTGGGGGGGACCTTATCTGTCTCACGGCAACAACTAGGAACCGAGCTTATGGTGCGGACAGTTCGGGCGCTGAAACACTGCGAATTCACATCTTGCCAGCTCAGTGCTTATTTTATTACCACCCAGCTGAGATAAAGAAGTGGGGTTTTTTAGGCCACATTTATAGGCTGGGGTGATAATTTGCTGAATATGAAAATCAGCCTGTTTCATAACTGAAGCCAGGCTGCTTCTACTCTTTATTTTTCGCTCTTTCTTGTCACTAAAAGACAGCTTAAACAAAGTAGGCATAGGGTCTAAGAATCTCAGTTAAATAAGCGCTGTTTAAAGCCTAATTTGAGACAGTAGTAATTTGTGGCACGTCTGAGATAGACCCCTTCAAAGTTCAGTCAGTCGAGCTTACGCTCACACAGCGCTTCCCATCACAAAGCGACAGCGGCGGAACCTTCCGGATTGTCATGTATATGTTTAATTCCGAGAAGATTAGCCATAAACTGCTTAATATTGTGGGCATGTGGAATGGCTGTATTCCAATAGGGGGTCTTTCCATCTGTGACTTGGAAGTACAATTTTCATGTTGCACCAGGCTCTTCCACACAAATATGTATGTGATGCCACTTTAATTGTAATAAAAAATTAACTGTAATATTATTTCCTATGTTACGTAACACCTTTGCTAGTCATTATTGCCAAAATGAATGTAATAGTAAATATCTGCATATCCAAATAATGTCCCACCCATTGCAAAATGGTAAACTTAAAAGTCAGTTTAATAATACGGTAACATTTTATTTGATGGGGAACAAATAATATAGTATTAAACTATACTTAAATTATTACATTATTACTTAGAGTCCAAAAAGTCTTAGTTACATACTGATCTCATGAATCCATCATTAATGAATCGTGGCACATTTGTATCTCAAGTAGCAATTATTAATGTGTATGACGTCTTCATAATTCGTACTTTAGTTATCACTAAGTATGTGTGCCACGTCAAAGTGTTACCAAAAACACAAATACGACACATAGCCCTTCTTTGTCATTATTGCCTGGGAACCGCTATCTTCAAGTTCGATTTAGATTGCTTCTGCACACACCTGGCAGTCTCACTGGAGGTGTATCTCATGTCTGATATCTCCATTTCTTTCCTACTCATCGGCATCACAGGCAAAAAATAAAAATACTAAGTCAAGAACCATTGCAACATAATTACAGAGAATGCTTAATAATTAAATTAAAAATGACTAAAATCAAATTGTTCCAAAGGGAGAGAAAATTGCCTACAGTATATTATATATGCAGGTTTTCTATGCAAATTTACAGCAATTATTCTCTTCTTAGGGAAGGATTCAGAGCTAAAAGCGGAACAGGACGCGGCTGTGCAGGATAACAGCTTTGGCACGAGGAGATGCTACATTCTGAACCAGAACACAAACGTCTTCCCCGCCCTGGGCTTGTAAATAGGCCTGTCTTTGTGTTCATGCCTCTGATTTGACAGACAGGGCCCACCTCTTCAACATTATCGCAGCCGTCCAATATCTAGGGGGGGTTGGTGTGTTCCGGGGTGGGGGGGGTGCTTACTGGACAACGTTTCATCCCTAAGGTCATCCTCGCCGGGAATGCTTTTGAAAAGGGCCCCCTTTCTCTCTGCGCTGAAAAACACGTATCTTTACAACAATCGGGCCCTGATAGGTCACAGGGGAGATAAGCTTTTGGAGGGAATACAAAGTAGGCCTGCCTCACGCCAGGGAGCCGGGCCTGGGGAGTGACAGCCAGCTCCGGACAGAGAGATACCCACCCTCCCGGGCCCAGAGAAACTGGGAGGTCTGGAGAGGCAAGTCCAAAAGACGGTCCCGGGAGATCAGGGATGTCGTCGGGAGTCAAGAATCCATCCGCCACCATCGGGACTATGGCTATGGTGGCATGACGTCGGAAACATTTCAAATTTTGTAATATTTTTTGCAATAAATATTTCATATAATTATGAAGTGAACAGGACTTCAAATGTACCTAAAATAAACTATAACCGGTGTAATGCCGACACTGTACTTACATTTTGCCCATATTGTCTCTAAGGAATCCATGATTTTTCTGTACAGCAGGTAGCAAATGTCTTTTAGCGACCAGTTCTTGTTCACTTTTCTTCTCCTTTCTAATATTTTCTAAATTTCTGACAACTGCATCACACTGTCTATGAGTGAGTACAACAGCAAGGACAAAAATGATTATGATTGGTTCAGAGGAGACATGCAGAGCTGGAAAGGGCTGCAAGTAAAATTCACATTAATTTTATGACATATACTAGATAATCTTGAAAAGGAACAATCATTAAAATTGTATTGCAAAATAACATAACAACTGCATACCACAGTATAATGTATGGATGAAATGACGGTATGTAAAATCAGATCGCCCTAGCCTAATCTCAACCCAACTGACTATCGTGGTCCTTGCAATATAACAATTGCATGTGCACATTCTGCAGTGTCGATATTAATCTCACACATTGCCCAGCCCTAGTTGGGACCATGGAAATTCAGTTACAACTATTAAATTCCACACCTGAAGCCCTCAATTAAACTGAAGAATATCCTGCATGCTCCTCTCCCTATCAGCCCTTTCCAGCACCGGGGTAATCAACAGGATGAATGTTATGTAGACAGCGATTTAAAGAAGGGGAAAATGATTCAAAGTGCTTTTTTTTTCGGGGCGTCCTTTATCATCCTGATAATCATTTATATTGTGCAGTGAAATTAATTTACGGTCCCCCTGCCCCACTAAGACCGAGTCTCACAGCCTTGCCGCCGAGGGGGGGGGCATTTAGAGCGTGATTACCGTTCGGATCTCTTTTCCGGGCCCCGTCTCGCCCGTCTCCGTGCCTCTTTATGCCGCCCCTTCGGTGCCCTCTTTGCCCTTTGTTGTCGGCGATGCGCACGGCAAGCTGTCATCGGGCGCCGTTTGCCGGAGCTTCAGACAGGATTCCGCATTGCGGGGAAGCGCCTTTCCGGGCTGCGCGTGGCCACCATTGGTAAATGGTCTCGGATCGCAACGTTGAGGACAGAATGAAGAAGGCCTGTTGCAAGGAGAGGGAGAAAGGAAAAGTAAACCATGCATCACTTAGTGTGAACAATACATAAAATCAGTCTGATTAACTGCAAAGGTGAGTAACAAATTGCTATACTTGTTAAATGAGAAACAGGTACACATGTGGGGTGTGTTTGTGTATAAGTGAGAAATATAGTAAGATTTGAAACTTGGAAACTTTACATTTATAGAATTTCTCTATAGCCACTGATGTCTGCAGAATAACAGGAGAAGCACAGATTTGATGGCAAACAGATGCCACATGGGATTTGTGTGAATGTATTCTAACCACTTCTTTAGATGTGAAATAAGGGCATGACTTCTGATCCGCTATCGAATAAAGTTTGTGTCTCGGTGCTGCCTCTGTTGGCAGACCCTCTCAGGGCAGGAGAATCGGCAGGTCTCCTAAATGACCTTCACAGATGTCATGTGCTCATCCAGGACACCCCAGTACATAGCTATGTACGTACTGGCAGGGTTGTGCAGGACTTTTCGAGGTGAACCATTAAAGCTTGCGCACAAGGTCACATAAAATAGTTCTGGTAAAACGGGCAAGTGCTCTGGCAGCCCTTACTCCCACACATGTGCCTGCAAATAAACATCAAATATATGATATATATATATGCCAGAAATACAGGCAAATTTTAATAAGTATCATTCTGTAATAAAAACATTGCATTTCAATAGCTATGTATTCCCCCTCATAATGTACCGCAATAAAAAGTATACTCTTAATATACCTTTAAATAAAACATTTTCATATTATACATACATATTACGTATATAAACCCCGGTAAGTATTTTGGGCTTGGAGCTCTGCTGTCAGACACCCACGTAACAGGTGTAATCGGATGCCGAGGCTGATTATCTGTGAATGGATGCTCTGCTTACTGTGAGTCTTCCCCTCTTGGAGGCTTCTAAGCGAGGTCTCCAGGTTGGTGAGCTTAAGATTAAAGCATGGGGGGGGGCTGAACATTTTCTAGTGGAGAGGAAATGGCAGAATGGGGCAGCTAAAAGCTCAGATTTTTCTCCCCCCTTGGCTTCTCCTCACCAGCCTTCCACCTGTCAGCCGTTTTCATCTCAGCCCACAGACACAAATCCTTTGGCTTTCGCTCTTGTTTAACGCAGCCTAATAATAAAGAGCTCTCCGGCTAAATACATCTTTATTCTGCCATTAATGGCGGCGCTTCAAGTAGGCGCTGAGTAGGGAGGCAGTCACAAACCCTTCAAAGTCGAGGCATTTAAAGCCACTCTCAAATCAATCAAGCCCTCTGTCCAGTAAGTGCTGCTTACATGAAATATTCATAAACCATTCTCTTTTTCTTTCCCCTCCCCTAATCGCTGCTTTAAGGCAATCATCTCGGCAAGGGGAGGGCCTGATGGGGTGGCCCTTGGATCCGGTAGGCTGCAAGTTTTGTTTTGTGCGAAAAAAGAGCAGCAAACGGTCAGAACGGTCTCTCCGTCTCTCTCTCCGAGCCCTATTCCCCCGCCTTAGTCCACCTCCATGTTGCGATTTATTTGTTTGTTTACTTATTTGTTTGTACATTTGTTTACCGAACTGTTGTTTCTCAAGCACAAATTTGACTGTCGGGGGACTAATTATTGATGTTTTACCATGCTGCCGCGGTGGGATTTTTTAGCTTCTTTAACGCCCGGATATACAAAGGTCTGGCGGGCACGCTGCTGTCGGCGCAGACTTTGCCATTAGCCGCGGTTCTTCCCTGTGATTTAACAGCCTTTTATTTAAAGCAGGCAAGCAGATCCGCCCCCATGAACCTTTGAGCGCATACATAATGACTGGCACACTCATCTGTCACGACTGAAGGGGCAACAAATTCAAGGCGATGGGCAGCGTGGGACCGTGAAGCGCTAATGTGCACAAATGGCTGCCCCCCACCCCCCCCCATGCCCAGTGACTACACAAACCCCAAGCCTGCTCTCATTGGTTAGTTGCCCTGTAAAGATGGCTACGTTTTACTTATTGTGAGCGTACACCTCCTCAGCCTTCGTAATTTTCAAGTACGCCGCTCCCTTGCTCCGGAATCATGGTCTTTCAGTGTTTAAGTGGGAAGATCTGCATTAAGTCAGTGTTTTGGAGGGATTCAGGTGACACCGATATGCTCTTACTGCAGTGAAGGCCATTAGTAACACACCCATTTTGCATATAAATGTCATAGTAAATATGCATTTTAACACCTGTTTTAAAATTGTTATACAGTTCTCCCATTTTTACTTAAAGTTGTTAAATTCAGAGCTAATAGTAGCTACATAATAACATTAGTCGTAGTTATTTCTAGTTACTGTATTTTATGTATGATTTGAAGGGTATTAAGGGTAATTTACCTTGGAAAGAGATTATCTTGATTAGCCATCAAAAATAAAAACAGCAATTATAAACAGGGCATCCTGTAACATTCGAGGCATTGGTTTCATATAAACACACAGCTCATTGTAAAGTTTATGTGATGCTTTTAAATATTTATATAAATATTTTACATAAATATTTAAAATATCAGTTCACACCATAATCCAGTTTGTGTTGTTCTGATCATGGACTGGTTGCTCGTTATCTCTCTGTCCCCTGGTCCATGGAAAATCCCAGCCATACTCATTCATTTCCAGTGGCTTCACCATCTCTGGTCTGTCCAAAGCCGTGGATCCGCTTCCTGCCTGGAGCCCGCGGTGTTTCCATGAAGGCGAAGGGCACTGCACGATTCCCAAACACAACTGTGCTAACACCTTTTTATTACCCGAGTTTACACAACTCATATTAGGAATTCATGGACCTGACAAAAGGGATTACAGGCTGGAGATGATCCTGTCATTAACGGCCTGGACTTTCATCATGGCTGAAACCGAGGGAATTTGCCTGGTGACAAGTCGTGGCGGACATATCAGGGCCTCGCAGCTGTGCCCTTTATCTTGGGG